>OMKZ01050688.1:18879-40394 GCA_900302535.1 Neoniphon sammara | reverse complement strand
TCCCTTCTCCCACCGTGGGACTAACACTCGGAAATGAGGCATGAGTGCAGCTTGAATCACTGTAATTCCCCTCTAGTGATTCTTGGACAGCGGGGAACTGATTTGGGTGTAACATTGTTAATCTTGCAATAACTCCCAATCAATCGGTTTGAGCGGGGAAGAAGAAAAACACCCCACATTCGGTGTCAGTGAGACTGGCGTGGGGGAAAATTGCACTGACATTTGGAATGTTTCAAGACACCTCCTAAAGTTACAAATTAAGTTTGAACTGACGGTCAGATTTGTCTGTCATTTGCCAGATTTGCTCCACAGACGGCCTCCAGTCTTGACAACTGGAGTAACATCCATCTGAACTGTTCCCCCTTGGGTCTTGATCCTTGACATTCCTGCAATCTGGGAGGCTCGTTTCACTCTGAGCATAATCCGCAGAATTTGTCAGGGGATTATAGCTTTCTCGTTCTCAGTAAAAGCATGCACACACACACAATGGTAGGAGGAAAAATTATGATATATTCCGTTGATGGTCAGGCACCACTGCAAGGCCAAGACTAGATCGAGTAATATTACTATAGGGTGGGGATCATGGATCCATATCCTGCCATTAAATTTAATAGTCTAATATCAATGGAGTACAATCCTGAATAGCGAGTTTAACTCTTCAACAAACTTCTCGTGAGCAATGAGTTGATTTTGGAAATGGGTTTGGTTTGTGCAGCAGAGAATTCTCTTTATTTTTCTGTTATTCCTACATTATTTCTGTTTTCTTATTTCTTCTCCACGGCTTTGGGTGCTCCGAGTTTCTCTGCTCGCGTTTGCCAAACCTGGAACCCTCAACTGCTTTTCAGAATAAATCAAGGCATGAGAACGTTACCTCAAATACGTCAATTTCAGAAATCAGATCTTGTTTACGGATGGAGTCCAAGCAGACAGTTGGAGACCTGGTCCAAGGAATTGTGGGTCATGGATTATGCACAAATTGCTCATGTCTTTAGCCTTGTGGCTGGATAAACTTCCTCTCTATTTAGGCACCATTAAATCACCTCTCAATCCATGATATTTTTCCTATCTACAAAATCGCTATAATGACTAGTAAACTTGTTTTGTTACACTGCAGTGCAGTAATTAAGAGCTTTTTATGTTCCATATAAATGTAAATTCAGACTGGTGATAATTTGCCATGAATTACCACATCAAATTTTACCACAATGAACCAAATACACTAGATGCTACTGTAGCTGCATGTATAGTGAAAATTTCTACCATATCTTCTTTTTTGCATGAGTGCTTTACCCTAAGCTGCCACTAGATGGCAATGCTTTGGACAGCTACCATCTGTTCAAACAGTGGAGCATCAGACTTGGTGTCAAGGTTAGTCAGGGCCATTCAGCAGGGGAATGCCTTTGGTGCGACAACATTATTTAGTTTCACAGCCTTTGCACACTGTCCCGAGCCATCTGTCCTGCACTGTAATGCTGCTCTGTTTAACTTGGAGACCAAGGCAAGACAGTCCTCCATCCCCCCGCCAAGGAAAACCCTGTAAAAGTATATTAGTGAGAGCAGGAGCTGAGTCTAGAGAATGCAGGGCCTGTGACACATGTATCAACGGCGTTGCCAAGTCTAACAAGGCAAGAGCAGAGCTTTGTGCTCACCGAAAGCATCCAGATCTCAGCGTGTAACCAAAGTGTGAAACCTGCCACTCAGGTCTTGTGCCAGTTGTGATCGAATCCTCAACGAAGGGAATGTTCCACAAGAGAATACACTCCTTTGATGATCCGATGTGCTAAAGCACCGAAAACAACCGCAGGGACCGCAGTGCCTCGACTGAATGTGAGCATTCATTTTGCTGTAGGTCTAAACCACATGAGCAACTAAATTGACTTGATTTCTTTGGGGGATCACTGGTTAGAAAAGAAACATATAGAGTTTCATTAGATCATCAGATGTCTTTGGAAGGGAAACGAGACATACAGGTATAAACACTGATGTGGTTTTCTTGTTCTCCCACATCTAAATGGTTGATTCAGAGGTCTAATTCACAGGTCAACTCTGGACCGGTTTATAGTCGGCCAAAAGAAATAATATCCACCAGCCTAGTGATGCACAGAATTTATGCAGCCCTTTTAAGCCTTTAATTATTTCAATTACTTACATTCATTATGCTAAGGGTGATAGAAAGATTAAAAGACTACACTGTAACATGAAGCACTAATCACATGTGATGAAATTAGTCAGGGTAAGTAAAGATGCACGTCCCAGCCAGAAGGTCGACTGATGTTCAATAGCAATCAATCCTGATCCTGAAGCGCCAACCACTGTGGACTGTTGTCCTTGTGAGCAAAGAGAGCAAAGTGCTGCTCGCTGAAGTCATTTGTTTTGCTACTTCATGTGGAATGCCCCAGGAAAGGAGAGGGTGGGAAGGAAAGTTGTCCTGTAGTCAAAGAACAAGCAGTCAGGTATCTCTGCCAAGTCCTGGAAAGGATGCTCGGAAACCACACGAAAAATAAAACATGTCAGACTAAACATTTGCGCACTGTCTGCATGTCTGCCCCCAACATGGTGGGGTAAGTGAGTGAGACCATCCTTCAGCTGGGTTCAGGCCGCTGTGTTGGCAAGCATCCGCCTTGCTGGAGTGTCACTTAGCAAGATGCTGAATCCCTACCAGCTCCAGACGTGCTGTTCTGTAGCAGATGCTGCACTGCAATCTTGGTCAGGGGACAAAAGGGAGTTTCCCCATGTGGATAAGTAATGTATCACCTTAAAATCACATTAAAGAGATATTTCATGCCAAAATAAAAATCTTCTCAACCACTTTGTCAGTCGAAACTCCACTGAAGTTTGTAGGACCAACAATTGCAAACATAAATCCATCACCCTGGCTCTACTGGTCAAGCAGGGTGTTTGGAGAATCCATGGAATACCAGTCTGCAAATAAATGCCCGCATTGGGCCAAACTCACAAATTCTTGAACCACAGAGGAATTCATGGCATTCTCAAACTAACACTACATAACTTTAATAGCATGTCACCATCCCGACCTTTGCACTCAGTGGCCAAAGCCTTGTATTGTACGAATGTTTTTTTTTTTTTTTGAAAAGATCACTTACTACAACCATGATGCTGCCATGAAACCCATTTCAGTGAGTAATACTATCATGACAACAAGCCAATAATATAGCCAAGATGAGAGGGAAATCAAGTGGGGGAAGTGAACATAGCATGAGCACAGTAGAAAATGAATAGTACTTTTGGTGAAGAACAAGTTACTCATTTTTAAATTGAGTCTGACAAAATCCCCTTGATATTCCAACAATTTATCCCAAGAATTTATCAAATTCCTTGACCTTTACTTTTCGATATTCCATTTGGGAAATTCCATGACCTATGGGAACTCTGTAAATGTCAGAGTTTGATGCCCCTCACCTAGTCACCCACACAAACCCTAAACACACACCAGTTTTCCCAGCAGGATGTTCCAGACAATACCTTTTAGTGATTGCAACAAAAGCAAACCAGCATTCATGTGCAAAACGGGACTTTGATGGTGGTTACATTTCTTAGTTTGAACTGAATGACACCATGAATGAGGCAGCATTTGAGAATCTGGCATTTTATGCAAAAAGTTTACAAAGAGAGAAAATTGGGCGAGAGAGAGGAAGGGGCATTGCATAAACCCTGACAGATGCCCACAGTAGGCCAGCGTTTTTTGAACAGCTTATGTGAGAAAGCTGTAAATACCAGTAGTCCAAGAGAGGAGGCAAACTGCCGCCACTCACACCTGTAGTCAATTAGTCCCACTGCACACTGCCTGCTGTATTTCTTGTAACATGTTCAAGTTCAGCTCAATCAGTTTACTGTGAATTCTCACGCAGAGCCACTGAATTACTTCTACTTCCAACCATGCAAGAAAATACAGAAATAGTGCTAGGCTTCAGTATTATTATGCATAGTTTGAAGGGATGTGAGAAGCCTCAAGGCTCAATTTGCTTTCAGAGAAGTGGTCAGATGCTTTATGTTAACGTTTTTACACCCTATAAAGCAGAGCTGCAAATTTACTTTTCAAATTTTTATTTTCTCCCACTTGAAAATCAATCATCTAACTTTGCCGTTTGTAACTACAAAATATGAATAACTAATTTTCACCCAAAACATCAGATGCAACCCAGCAAGCGTTTCATATGCAGAAGCTAGCCAAAGTCAGCGTCAATCCAAATGAGAACAAAATGTTCACAATATAGATATAGAACAGTTTTGAAAGGCTATTTGCCTCTTCAGTTGGGTTGTGTCATGTCAGAGAGAAGTAACTGTGTGCAAAAGATAGCTGTTTCAGCTGTAGCTGTAGCTGTTTCAGTTGAGGTTACCTGTCTTCCCAGCACCAGGTTATCAGCATTAGCTGCCTTGCTAGCTTGTTTGCTAATCCTGATGGAGTGTCGTTCAGCTTTCTCCTCAGTTTTTGCCAGAAACTCCACCTTCAGATTCTGGTTTGCTTGGAGAAAAGCAGCTGGTCCGACTGGCTCCAGCACAGCAGGTGCGTCTCCATCACTGTTAGCATGAGATTTTCCATTTACTAAAGTGCAATTTAGTGAGTTTCAATTGCAGAACGTGACTCATAATAACTACATTTAATTCACCGAGTTCCTTGGCTAAGAAGAAGCTGTAATCAACCAAATTAAAAAGTTCTGTTGAGGGACTTGGCCACAATCCTCATGTCTTTACCGGCTGTAAGTCCTTCAAAACAGCTTTCAAAACTTTTTCCAACTGCTTTCAGGAAGACATTTAGGTCTTGATTTCACAAAACAATGCAGGTAGCAGCTACAGGTGACTGTGAATATCAACTGTAATTGTGACACTAAGTTCTTGATGTTTTGCATCTGCATGTATTCAACATCAAAATGTTTTCTGGGAACAATGCCCCTTTGTTCTCCTACAAAGGGCTGAAACACAAATTTTCACTGCTTTTATTTAATGACTTGCAGAAAGGAAATGGGATAGTCATTTTGGGTGTGTGTTAGTGAGTCTATCTCCTGGCAAAAGCAATTGCTAAGTCTGGGTTTCACATACACCTGCTCTGAAGCCACTGTTAGCATAACCGTTTTTATAGCGCTATTATATTCACTGTTGATTATCCTGTGCATCATAATCCTGTGCTAAAGTTAAGGCCAGCAGAAAAGCTTGTGGCTGCTTGGACTGCAAAATTCAACAAAACTCCATTATGGGTTGTCAGGCGGCAAATCCTTTCTCCGTCAACACAGTCTGTGTGTAATCTCGCAGCGGGTGACTAGATTGAGCCACCGTGCGCCAGTAAAAACTTGTTCTCCTGGCAAACAAAGAGAAATAGAGATCAGTCCATCAAAGCTGGACAAACAGGGTCCAGAGCTGCTGAGGAGGCACAGAGGCGGGGAGTACAGACCCACTGGGAAGATCAACGGTAGTCCCTTGCCCTTCGTTTTCTTTCCCTGGTCTGGTCTGGATCCTGTTTCTATCTCTCTCTCTCTGACTCTCTCCCTGGTCTCATTTCTATTCCTGATGGGATTTGTTTGAAATGACATGTCTTTCAGACGCTCTGTGACGCTGCCAGAATCCTCTCCTCAACATCAATATCAAAGTGAGGCAAGGTCGAGACTAAGACATCAACACAATAGCAATGAGTTGTGAGCCCTGAGGGAGTTTATGAACTCTCCCAGAAACGGTGAACTTCAGATGTTTCCGTCGCTGGAATACATTTCCCAGGATTAGGAATCAACCAACCAACCATTTTAAGTTCAAGGAACCCCTGAACTTAAAATGACTTTTAGAAACATATTTTTTAGGGCGTCTGTTGCCTTGTCTTAAAGGGTGTTAACACCTTTATTAACCCTGACTTTCCAGCTGTTCCAAAACAGACCTGAAAGTTAGTTTTAACAGACAGAAATTTTAGCACCAAACTAATCTTGAAGTTATCGGCTCTGCTCAGCAACCCTATCAACCCTCTTCAGATTTATTAACCTCATTTTGTTGTTGGGCTGGGCAATATGTCAATATTTTATCAATATCATGAAATGACACTAGAAATTGTTTAGGAATTTTGATATTGTAATACTGTGATATGGCATTAGTGCTGGCTTTTCCTGGTTTTAAATGCTGCATTACAGTAAAGGGATGCAATTTTCAGACTTAATATACTGTTCTTCTGTTTCCCTCTAACTGACTGGTCATCATGTCCATATTACTGATGACTGTTTCAGAAAGCACCAATAATCATCCCTATAATATCATCACAGTATTGATATCACAGTATTTGTTGGGAGATGCTGTAATATTTGATTTTGTACACACTGCCCAGTGTCAGTTTTGCTGCTCTTGGACAGCACAGTCTCACTTCTTGCCCCTTAATATAGAGGTGGTTTCAGGGTTAGGGTTAAAAAAATTGCACAAATAAAATGTTTAACCGGCTACATACAAGAAAAAAATATGACAAAAAAAATTATGAATGGTGTAAAATATATAAAATTCCTGCATGAACAGTATTATCAGTGTGTTGATTTTTTTCAGACGCTGTTTCGGTCAATAAATTACATGATAAGCTAGACATGTGTCATGAATTCATATGTGGTCATTTTCTGCAGCTGTCAGTCAAAATCCACAAAGAGACATACAGAAGCCCAGACCCCACACACACAAAATGCCCCATGAATTCCCACAACCACAGATCAAAATTTCCAGAGATAATTACTGAGTGGTGGAGCAAAGATGTAGAAGCTGATGCCTCCTGTGGATCTGCCATCGTAGCCCTGAACTCATCCAGACCGGGGCATCTGTGTTTCGGCCTGTGTGGCAACAGAGTGCCTGGGTCAGTTTGCTCTGGTCCCCAGTGGAATGCTGGGAATTGTTTGCACTGTCTGCCTCAACTTTGCTCCTTTGCTCAGTTTTTGCTGTTTCTGGCTGCAGCGCACACATACACACACAAACTCTTTCTTTTCTTTTCTTTTTTTTTTTTGCCTGTCAAGCAATTTATGAATCTGTATTTCATGTTGCACGTTGTAAAGGGCACAGTGGTTGTGGTGCTATAGCCGCAGCCTTGCAGCCTGTGTTTGTCCAAATGGTGGTGGAGAGGCTTTGGATGGGAATGTAAGTAGTGTGTGTGAGTGTGTGTGTGTGTATGTGTGTGTGGTAATTGCGCTTGCACATATGCTCGTGCTTGTGCGAGAAAGTGAGTGTGTGAATGTGTACGCCTTACGCCTGAGTGTGCGCTTTAAAATCTTTCACAGACAGAATCTGGGATCCACATCCAGTTTCTGATGCTGGCAAAATGGCAACGTCCTCGTCTGGTTGGCGAGGCGTAAAAGTACGCCTGTTTCGAAGATATTAGTACCAATATTCTGCCAAGGGTAGAAATAAAACAGGGCTGTGGGTTCGTCTGACACACAAGCAGGGAGGAATTCAGCTTTTTTGACTGGATCACACAAAAATACAACAATTTCTGATCAATTTCAGACTCGTTCAGCTGAAAAATGTTCCCCAAAAAACATCACAAGGCTTTTGAACAATAACCTCAAACGTTCCCCGACATGGGGTCAAAATAGCTGTGGCTTGGTTTCAAAGCATATAATCATTGCTGCAAATTACCCATGGAGAAGCAGCTGTAAATTCTTAGCCACACACTAATACTTGACCTGTAGGTGCAAGGGAGAAAATCCATGCACCTTTTGTGTGAAAATGTTCTTTTCATTTTTCTGACATTTATATTTCATGGAAGAGACATGAGGACTCTGTCGTTTCACCTGGTTACTGAGCACTTTGCTCAGGTACAATGGATAAAATTAATTCCATGAAAAGATCATGCAAAATTGAAAATTTGAATTTGAATTGAAACTTGTCAGTATAATGTAGTTGAATTTTATGTCTCCTGTATTTTCTCTAGCACAGCATGTCATTTGTGTTTATAATGTTCTTAAAGGACAATTCCGGTATTTTTGAACTTTATTAAATAAAATGCCGGAATTATCCTTTAACTTTAACCTGCCAAAGGACTGCAGATAAAAATTAGCTCTTAGGTACAAAGCAGCAACTATTATATATTTTAAATATTCGTTATAAATAAACTAATCTAAATAAAAATGACAACAACAACAATAATAATAATGTAATAATAATAAAAACATCTCCATGTGAAAACCTGGAAAACCATATGTACAGTCTGCAGAGAAGAGAAGAGTGGGTCGCCGAGTCAAAATGAGTGATAACAAAATAGATAACGCATTTTGTTGTGCATCAGCAGCTGAAAGCATATACTGAGTATTCATAATTTGTGTCATTTGAATACTCCTTTGATAACTCTAACAAATTTACCAAAACACTAAGAAAAAAATTAAGCCAATAAAATGAAGCACTGAGTACTCTGCCATACTCTGTTATTTTCTGGATGTGCTACCTTTATCTCTAAGATACTAAGAAAAAAAATGTAAGGCTCAGAGAAAACTAAAATTCAGCCAACCCACTGACACTTACAAATGAGTCCCATGGAAACAATGCCCTGTCCAAAGAGAAAGCAAAGGAAAAGAGAGAACAGGGAAAAACAGGAGGGGAATAAGGGAGGGCTACTACTGTGTAAATCACAGCTTCAGTGTGCTCTGCTTCAGGTTCCAGGTTAGGGTTGATCTCTAACATTTCAACCTCCGTGGGTCCAGACATTGGCCAGACAAAGCACCAGATGAACAGACAATGACTCAGCGCCTTGTCAGACTGCGAGCAGGCTCTTTTTGGATCCACCTAAATTGATTAATTTACTTCCCACCACCAAACATCGGGGGTTTCCAGCCTAAATATCTGGCTCCCGTTCCAAGGGCAGCAGACGAATGAAATGCAAACCAAAGCATTTGGCTTCTAGTTACAGGCAAATAAATAAAACATCTGAGAGGGAGTCTCTCCTAATGCTGTGGTATTCTCTCATATAAATGCAGGAATCTCGACGGCAAGATGTTACCTTCATGTCCAAGGCCCATGAGTTGTGCTCCGAATCCAATGGCAAAGGCAGTTGATGCAATGTGGGTGAGAGTGGGAGAAGGAGCCAAATTCTGCACATATGCCTACATTTAGGAAGATAATGCAACACAGAACTTGGCTATAGTTATAATTAGAGATCAAAAGTAAGAAAGAAAGAAGAAAGAAAGAAAGAAAGAAAAAGAAAAAAGAAAAAGAAAAACAGTCAAATTTTATTTCAAGGTTACTGTAGTGTAATTTGTCACACATTACTGATATATTGTCTAACGCATACTGAAACCCATAATCTGATTACTTTTCCTCCAAAATCTGTGGAATATGCAATTAATCTCTGCCTCCTCCATCACTGAAGATGCAGTGATGGAAGAGCCATATCCCAAAGTTTTTGAACTAGTTGGCTAGCTTTGATCGCAAACAACAAGTTCGCATCCCTTCTTTGAGGTTGTGGAAAGGTATTCTGGGAAATGCTGGACAAAAACTAAACGAGGCAGAGGAACATTTAATCACAAAATAACTCCTGGAAAGCTTTGAGCATCACAAGCTGATATCCAACAGTGTGTCCAAGGATGGATTTTTCATTTAACCAAAATTACATGGCAATACTCACAGAACCAGAGTTCACACGGCCTTTTTCATTCCCTGTCGAGATGCTACATTCCCACAGAGGAATGAACAATGCATTATTCCTGGGCTGATGGACCTGGAGAATGGCATGATGCTCTGTAACATGTTGGACTGCAGGATGGTTGGTGTTCACAGTGTGGACAACGTACAGCCCGAGCAAGACAGGGGCTTAATGTATCAGCACTTAAAGGAAAGAGGGGAGGCGGGTTGCTCATACACCCCCGTACTATTTCTGTCTTCGCTGCAGACTTAATGACGACAGGAAATGTTGGTTAAGGCGGTAAAGGGGTAATGATCCGTTTCCTGAGATATCACGTGTAGCTGTTGTGCTTCGGTTTGCTCTGTAATTGCCCTGATCTCACTGAAGGAAAATTCACGGGTTTAAAATGAATAAACAGTATTTTGCTGATTCTATTTATCATCCGTTGGTGGCATGTCCAGGACAACGTTTTTACAAATCGTTGGCGTGGAACGGGATTGGAAAATTGAGAATACCTACATGTACGAACGAGTGATTTGAACAAGCAGTAAATTTTTAGCTCCTGAATTTCAAAGATCGCAAAAGTTTTAAAGTTGTAGTTCGCAATTCAATCCATTGTGGTATTTGCTGCTCCATGTCAGTGTAATAGATTCTCCGAGTTTGATCCATCAACTCACCCCCTTGTCATGAGAACACATGCTTCACCGGGGCTGTGCTCCTCCAAAATGAATGGGGAGATACTGACCAGCAAGCACCACAATTCTGAGCAGCAACCCCCAGCTGAAAAAATGTCTGGCAAGATGCACAACAATTTGTCACTGAATCATTAGCGATGCTCGTTCCAGCCCTCTTGCTTCAAAAATGTGGGAACTACTTTCTTAAAGAAATAGTCCCTCTGTTTTGCAGGGGAATGAGACTGGAAGAGCATGAGACAAGACAAAAGTGAACAAAGACGAAGGTTAGCCCCTCCCTTAAACATCCCCTTAAGTAGCTTCAGTGTTAAGAAAAAAAAAAATCCATATTTTACAGTGTTATATCCATATTATGTATTTGCTGGTTGCAGCTTCATTGAAGCTACATCACACTTCTGTTGAGTGAAATATTCAAACCCATGATGCCATTGTTTTATGGCTGTAGCATTACATCAAATAGAAAATATCTACATGTTTTGTGCATCATTTTATACACATTTCACTGTAATTCAGCAGGACATATTTGGTATGATGAACCCATCGATTGGACCACAGCAGAAGTGAAAAGTTAACTTACTTCTCTTACTTCCACTAAACAACCCACTTTTTTATGTTTACAATACAAAAATAATGGAAAAGTACCTCAAACCAAATGATACTTTCAAATACTTCAAATTTGGCTCTATACAACCATTTCAACTGTCTCACTCCCCAGCTATTTCCCGCTCACTTTTGCCACTTAGGTTCAATCAAATGCTCACAGGAAAAGTGGGCCAGACGATGTTATTTGGAAAGATGAGTTGGCCCGGGTCTGATGCCTCTCACTCAGCCTGCTGGCTTTAAGGACAGGATGAAGATGATCCTTTTCCCCCAAAAGCTGCTCGATCTGGTTGTTATGCGCTCGTCGTCCCTCTGCCAGATTCTCAAACCGTCCACCAAACATGGAGACGAAGCTTTCCACTCTCGGCCCGACTCAGAGCAGGCCCTGAAACAACAGGATTAGCAGGCAGACAGCAAATTTAAACTCTGCGCGCTGGCAGAGCCGGGCCAGAGTGAGCAAACAGCTGGTCAGACTTCAGACCGCATGAAATAAACGGTTCCAGCGCAAATCAGTGGTTTTACTTGTTTCACTGTGAGAAAATATTGAGGAGAGTGCAGACTGATGCATTACCTTTATATTACACACTATATGATGTGAAGAGGCCTTGTTTTTGGTGTTGCTGGAAATGTGCACACAGTTCTGCCTCATTGCATTTGGAGTAATAGCCTTCCCGCTCCATAGCTGAAAATGGCATCTATACTGTATCATTTCATGTAATGACATCATGTAACTACAGTCGAGTCTCACATGCAGTGGAGACTAACATACTTTTTGAGCCAAAAAAATAAAAATAATAAAAAATTATGTTCCACAGATCCAGGATGTAATAGGAAGCTCTATGAACCAGTTAAAAAATCAATATACACACAATATATACTACACACATAGACACACACGTTAAGTATCAAACCTGTGACTTTAGAGCTGTAGAAGTTTCCATGCTGTACTTTTGTACTTTTTGGTCTTTGCTGTACAAAACAGGCTTAAAAAAATTATTTCAAAGGCTGTTACAAGAGAATCTTTCAGGTGTCTTTTAAGAGAGGGTTATATACACAAATTAAAAGCAGTACAAAACTAACACTGGCTGGTAGGAAAAATTAAGACATTCACATTTTTTCCCACATTGGAGGGCCAAAAAAACAAGAGGTGACGAGGAAATGCCTCAATACCAGGTTGATGTATGAACATTTGAAAAATGGTCTGGGTCTTGTCTCGTGGTAGAGAGGCAGGAAATCCAGTGAGACTTCATAAATCTCTTTCCATAAGGCCTTTGAGTTAATCATAGTCATGGGCCTGTGATGGATGGAGACACAGATCTAGATCAGTCTTTGCTGTTCACTTTCTCTGATCTACATCTGAGTGTCTTTGTCACTTAAATTGTTGAATTCAGCTAAGCAGAGCCCAACGAACGGACATTTTCAAACATTTGTGTGTGTCAAACATCGTTTCTCTAACAGATAACTACAAACCAAAATGCTCCGTTTTATTGGGCAGGCCTCCCAGAATTCATATTTATAGGACTTATGGAGTATATCAACACTAAATCACATATGGCAGAACATTTCTGCTGCGCTGCCCTCTAGGGGTTGAAACTTTCAGACAGGTTGTGCTTCTGGCCACACCCAATCAGTGATGTAGCAGCAGGTACTTTTAGCAGCTGTCAAAGGCAAAGTACCTGCTGCTACATCACTGATTGGGTGTGTCCACAAGTACAACATGCCTGAAAGTTTCAACCCCTAGAGGGCAGCGAAGCAGAAGTTTTCTGTTGGTGTTGATTTGCACTTTAAATGTTCTTGCAGCATGGAGATATTGGCTCAAGTTTTTTTTTTTTTTTCTTTTTTTTTTTGTAAAGTTAGCAAGAGTCCCTGACAAGTCATCAACACTCTGCCAGGTTCAGAAGAGCAACCAAAAAGAGGATTTGTCTATATGTGAATAAATAAAAGATCACATCGGTGCCCACTTTCCATCAAAAAATTTTTATGCGCGTTTTGCTTTATCAAATCAAAAATGCTTGATGAAAATTATAAATGTCAAATAAAATGTCAAATAAAAGCCTAAGGTAGATAAACTTTTTATTCAATAAAAATAAATGTGATAATTTGCAATGGAAGCTCATTTGCTGAATAAAAACAGGACATGTGCAAGAGTACTGAATCACATGCCCAGCTGCTCTTTGACCTCTGACCTCAGACAGAGCTGCTGTCATGGCGGATTAACGGTAACCTTATCAGGTTGGCAGATGAAGAAATCAACTCATTCCTCTGTCTTATATATGCAAAGAATGGAGCAGTCATACTAGAAACGGGAGACTGAAATCTGTCCATCTTTGCAAAACTAGGCACAGGCATGTAACTAGCAAACAAACTGCCCATAGGAATGATCAGATGATGTTTCATTCACTTAAACGGATGCTATGGGAACACACCTTCTTTTTTTTCTTTTTTTTGTGGCATTTAATTATTTTCTTGCAATTTGAATGTTTTATGGAAACACATACTGTTAGATTGATGAGATGAGTAAATAGTTTGGTGCTGTAGGCATAGACCTTTTTCCCAGCTGTTATTTTGACATACAATAGCAGGTAAACACAGGTGTTACTAAGAATGACATTAATTAAGGGTCCTGCCATTCTTCATGCTGGCTCACTGGAAAGGCTCTGCAACACATAAATTGAGCTGAACCTTTAATATTAATATCAGTAGCAACACCTGTGGGGACCGGTCAGTGAGCTGACCGGGTTTTAGCATCACTGTGATGCTAAAACCCTTTTCTGCATTTTCCTTTTACAACACATGTGCCAAGTCAGTGGTCACATTTTGCAGAACCCACACTGAGTAGACTGTCATGGCCATGCCTGTGAAATAGGTCATAGTCTTGTCTCACTTTTACAGTAATCCTTACATATCCTCAGTGGAATGCCAGTAAGAATATTTTGTGCATCTGCAAAAAAATGTGATTTTACAAGCTTCAGCACTGGAACAGCTAATTCTTTTTGACACTTCGTTATTTTCTTTGTCAACCAAATGCTCTTCTCTTTTCTTTCTTTCAGTCTCAAATGAAGGGACGCGCTCTGACTGCACTACTGGCTTTGCCTCCATGGTGTACTTTGAGAGAACACACACGAAATGTTTCGCCCCAACACATCATATGTTACAGATGTGCTATTGGCAGCAGCTGTTGGTACAACATTAACACATGTTGCGCTGAAGAGTAACACAAGATGTGTTGTCCCAAGCTGCATTCACATGCAGTATGTGTCTAAAAAATAATGACACATCCTTTTTATTGTTCGAGTACCATAAATTAGAAAAAAGTAGCATGATTTAGGGCTCTCATTGTAGTTTTTGTGCAATTGGAAGCAGGGCAGGTGGGTCTAGTGGTTAAAGATCAGACAGCTTAGGTTGAATGCCTCAAATCTGCAAGTATCTGCTCTGCTGAAGTGTCCTTGAGCAAGACACTGATTCCTAACAGCTTTAAGGGGACTGGTTGGTAGCTGAGACTCAAGAGGAGGGAAAGAAAATTTTCCCAATTGGATCAATAAAGAATTAAATTACAGGCTGTACCTTGTGACTTTGTGACTGCTGATGTTAAAATCAATGACATGACTCCTTAAATGTTCTAATCCATCACCTCAATCACTGGAGAACATATCAGTGATGTTGAATGAAATCTGTATGTCCAAAACATCAGTTTCAGTTCAGGTAAAAAAGAAAATACCACAATAAAAGTAAAGTGATTTTACAGGACTGATATTACCCTTGTTGGCAAACTAAGCTGCGAATATCTCAGTGTTTTTAGAGCTATAAGCCATAGATTTAGCAGCTGTCTTCACTCTCACAAAAAAGGTACATAGCTGCAACTTTTTGCCATGGAGCAATAAGGAACAAAATGTAATGTGAGTGATGCACACCTAGCCACATAACAGTTTTGTTGACTTTTTACTTTTTACTTGCAATAGTTTTGTGTTAAGAATTTGCATCGTGGCATGCCTTGTAATAAGCAAATGATCCTAAAATCAGTTTGCAATCACTGCTCACAATACATTTGCTTTAAAACCACATAAATATAGAATCTATGAACACTGGAACCCTTTCAGTAAACATCACTCATGTCATATGCAGTATACATTGTTATGTGAAAGCATGTAGCTCCGGCTTTGGATGCTTGGATGTTTTCACTTCATTTGAAAGATCACATCTATGGGTTGAGAATATCCTCCACCCTCTTGGACTTGTATCGTCGTCAAGTTAAAAACAAGGGTGTCAAACCAATTCAAAATCTAAAGGTGATGGAGGTCATTGGGGTTTCTGTTTTATTACATTTGACAGATTGTAGCTTGGTTTTCCAGTTTATATAACAATATAATTTGGGTGAAATTCATCCAGAACCACTTACAATGAGTGTAGCAATAGTGTAAGGCTGGCTTCACACAATGCAACTTCCATGCAATTATTTGCAGGCTACAAATGAAACTTTTACCGTTGTCATGGCAACAAACCCATATGGAACATTCCAAACGATGATGCAAACCGAATTCGTAATTTTCATGGGATGATTCGTCTGGACTTCCAAGTTGCATTTCAGTTGCACCATGTAAAGCCAGCCTTAAAGCCACCCTCAGCTTGAATTCCTAAATTAAGCAACAAATGGGAATAAGAACAAGGATAATAGCCGCTGTGCTCCCACAATAATCCTGTTCTCCTAGGATAATCATGTCAGAGAAAAGTGCCGGGAAAAAGCAGTAAAATTAGTGCTAAAGAGAGGTAGAAGAGATTTTTTCCAACGTCTGTTTCATTTGACTTGAGTCTTGTGTTGTTTTTGGCGCACAGCGTGCTTCTTGTTTAAAGTTTTAGGCAAAATCTGTGTCCACTAAACTAATGAAATTTACAACGACTGGACTCATAAGTTTTCAGTCAATCACCTGGAAGTCGTTCTGTAGCAATAGCAGGAAAAAGTAACAGAAGGACTTTGGAAGGACTTTACAGGCATTTATGAAAGTGATGGCACGGACGATCACTGCACACAAATGCTAAAATGGAACTGAAGGCAATTTCTCGAGTGCAAAAACTCACATTGCAAAACTGTGAATGGCTTACACTGAAAAAAAAATCTGCATCTTAACAAGTCATTTGGTCTCATATTCGAATTAAACATGAAAAAAAATCTGCTGGTACATGGGATGAACTGGGAACAAGCATAAATATGTTGAAACAAGGCAGAATAAGGCAGCTCAGCCCACTAGGATCAAGAAAATAAAAATTCTGGAAACCAGTTGATTAGCACTGGAAACAAGTGGGATTATCTCATCCCACTGGCAGATTTTTGACCTTGTTTGAAGAAAAACAAGATTTGAACACTGAAGATGAGACTTAATAACTTGCTCTTGCTTTGGATATTTGTGTATAATATGTGTAGTATTTGTGGATGCATGTAACAAAGCTTATGACACTGCAGCAGTCCATCCACCTGTTAGCATTACTCATGAACTGGCCGCCAACCCCAAGATGAAAAGAAGCTGATTGAGCCACAGGAAACAGAGAGTAATAGAAGGCATTGCCAAGGTTTTTTTTTTTTGTGCCTTTCCAGTTGCTTCAATGATTTGGCCTTAAGATCTAAGTGGCAGGTTAATAACTACATGACCAGGAAGTCTGCACGCACGCAGGTATGAGGTCAGTGTTTCCACCCAGCTGGCTCCTTGTTGCTCTTTCTGCTGTGTTTGGAAAAAAAAACAGACTGCTATCTGGAAACTCTAAAATCTCAAATGATAAATGCATTTGGTCACCAAAAAGGCCTCACAATACCATGTGTGCTCATGTTTTTTGCACGGGTGGTCCCATGGGAGATTAAACACCTCACCTCGGTAGTGTTAGCAACAGAATAAAATTAATTTGGAGCAATATTTAGCTATATGTCATGAACAAAAGGTTAATCTTATACAAATGTCAAAGACATTGCAAAATTTATCAGAGGTATATAGGTGTGTGTGCATGTGTGTGTGTTCATGCATGTGTGTTTTCGTGTCCACATGAAGTGACCAGTGAGTGAAGCCGTGACTATTTGTGTTGTAGATTACTTTAACAAGCAGAAACTACCGATGTGAGATCCATCGCAGGGCGGCTGACAGTGAAATCGGTGGGGGCGTTTGAAATGTTTTCTTTATAAACCTTTATAATACGTGCACAGGGAGAACATATTAAAAACCAGTAGAGCAGCACAAACAGAAACACATACTCACTAATTCGTCAAATGTGAACCAGCTGTTCAAAATGTAAACACAGTCCCCCTTTTGCCTTTCCTTTTCACTTCAATGCTGCAAAGAATTTGGAGACATTTTAGAGCTTGATTCAACAAGCTAGCTGACATTTTGCAAACACATTTCTATGTGCGCCAACAGCTTTGAATGGACAAACACACAGTGGCAGCTGAGC
Organism: Neoniphon sammara; assembly: GCA_900302535.1. Classification (NCBI taxonomy): domain Eukaryota; kingdom Metazoa; phylum Chordata; class Actinopteri; order Holocentriformes; family Holocentridae; genus Neoniphon; species Neoniphon sammara. The sequence goes on along the minus strand of OMKZ01050688.1, from coordinate 23,093 downwards.
AGCTAAGGTCATATATCTGTGCTCTCAATGCCTTGCTCAAGGGATCCATGAGAGTAGCTGTTGGGGGAGAGGGACACTTTATGTTCATTTCTACCCTGCAGATTCTCTTAGATGTGGATTCAAATTATTCCCTGCTGTTCCACAGTGCATGAAAAAATTCCATCACCCGTCCATGAATTGAATCAGTTTTGAGTCTTAAATAATATTCTTGAAAGTAGTGTGCCACAGGAGTTGGATAATTTCACCTGTTTCCAATGCAAATCATCTTGTTTCATGAATTAAGTTACGTAAAATGTCGTTTTCTTGGCGCTGGTGGAGTGTTTCGCCTTGTTCTACCTTCTCTGCAAGACACTGACACTTGGAACAAGAGGGATTACCACATCACCGCACTGAAAAACAAAAAAATCGAAATCTAAACAAGTCAAAAAATCTATTTTTTTTTGAGACAAGTGAAATAATGTACCATAGTGATGAGATAATCCCACGTGTTTCCAATGGAGTTTCAATTGTTTTGGGAATTTTTATGGAGTATAAATATGTTGAAACAAGGCAGAATAAGGCAGATCAGGATTAGGATCAAGAAAATGACACTTGATTCAAGAACATTCTGGAAACAAGCTGATTAGCATTGGGAACAAGTGGGATTATCTCATCCCACTGGCAGATTTTTGACCTTGTTTGAAGAAAAACAAGGTTTGAACACTAAATATGAGGCTAATGACTTGTTAAGATGCAGATTTTTTTTTTGGAGTGCAGTAGTCACAGAATGCCTTGCTCCCTGTCTAGACTGCTCTCAGAGTTTCTCAGCCTCAGCCAGCGCTGGCTCACCAAAGTGAGACTCTGCTTTTAAAGCTTTCTGCGTGCAAAGAATGCGCTCGCAGATCCAAGTCAAACGAGGATCTTCCTCTTCGTGATATAATACCGTGCAGGTGATTTGGTTTGAAACTCTCTGTCTTGAGCATAGCTTCTCTTCTGCTCTCTCTCCCTCTCAACCAAATATGCAAATCCAATAGTGGTCTCCCTCTCTCTCTCTCTCTCTCTCTCTCTCTCTCTCTCTGTATTCTTCCCTCTCTCTCACACACACATGCATAGATCCAGTGCTTCCCTCTCCCATAGCTCGTGCAGCTCCGCCCACCTGCAGATAAAAGCCTAGCCCACACCAGCGGTGCCGTTCAGCGTCCGTCCCACACTCCTCAAACTCCTGTGATATTTCCACCCAGCAGCAGTACACTGACAAAGGTAAGTGGTATGTGACCACATGATCTGATGTGTTTTGTTATGAGCTCCATTTCCACTCTTTTGGGCGTGTGTTCAGTACTTGAGATGCACAGTAACAGATATGGCTGTATTATGTTCTTCTTGCATGGGAGCTCTGCTGTGTTTGACTGGAAGGCGTTGAGTTGGATCACTTTCCTTCTTCTTTTTGGAAAAGATTTGGCATAAGCTGTCACATAAATACAATCTCAGATTCATAATTGCTTCTGAAGGTCCCACGTGGGATTCACCCAGCTGGGACTGAAGAGGGGAACATGGGGATGGAAAGGGGGGAAAGTCTCCTCATTCTCTTGTCTCTTTGATGTCCAAAAAGTTTCATAAAAACGGCGTATTTCACAGAGAAGCCTCTGCTGAGAGGCTTCAGAATCGCTGCAGATAAGGTTTGACATTTGCCAAATTCAAAGGAAATCCAGAGCTGACACCTGTGAAGAATAAAGCAGGGGCTTAAACTTGTTAAAATAAATGCATGCTACAGCGTCTTGAATCCCAGGAAATAGGATGTCATGACATGTTGGATTTTTAGTTGCATGTTTTTCCACACCCCAGCATTTATCACACGGAGGCTTTCGGTGCTCCTTCTTCCTTTTCGATGAGGAATGTAAGCAGTGTGAACAAGCCATGTAAAGGAAACCAAAGAGAACATGTAGAAGTCTTTCCCCCCTGGTGTGATGGAAATGTGTGGTGAACAAAAACTGTTTCAAAATGTCACGGGTGCCCCTTTAGGTTATCCCACACAAATCAAAGAAAAAGAAAGAAATTCAGGGTTCAAAGCCAAGTTTTAGTCCGGGGATTTCTGGCAATTTGGTCTCATATCCAGCTTTAAAATGCTGTTTTTCTTCAAACAAGTGAAAAAATCTGCCAGTTGGATGAGATGATTCCACTTGTTTCCAATGCAGATTCACTTTCAAATGACACTTGATTCAATAAAATTCTGGAAACAAGTTGATTAGCATTGGAAACAAGCAGGATTATCTCATCCCAGACCTTGTTTGAAGAAAAACAAGATTTTAACTCTGAAGATGAGACCAGATGACTCGTTGTGGTGGACATTTTTGCAGAAAAAGGTGTCATGGGTGAAACCTTTTTGGCTGCAAGAAATCTTTAAGATACTTTAGTGTGAATCTCAAAATGTTATCGATCTTTAAGCTTCCTCTTTACTCTCCAAACCACTTGAGGGAAAATGGGTTCTTCAGAAACATCCCTCATCACACTAAATTGTAGCTTGTCGTGATAAACTCCTGCCAATTGCTACAGCAACCACACACAACCGCACAACCTGTCTGCACATATTAACCTGCCCTCAATAGCAGCCAGATTTCTGCCTGTCTGGGGAGGGAAAACACTATTTATTCACTCAGCACAATGGGAGCACACAATTTATGAGCGGTTTAAATTTTGGGGTCACAGCCATGTGTTCCGCTACTGAAAGAACATTGGGAATCCTTACCTCACACAGATTTATCACTGTATTAAACATGCCCAAGTGAGAGTTTATCATCACAGTTTAAGCCTGAAAAGTGCTAAATCTGCTACTTACTGGCAAAAAAAATCCTCCATCTTAACAAGTCAAAGTGTTTTTCTTAAAACAAGCTAAAAAAAAATCTGCCAGTGGGATGAGATAATCCCACTTGTTTCCATAATTTTCTTGAATCAAGTATCATTTTCTTGATACTAGTGGGCAGATCGGCCTTATTCTGCCTTGTTTCAACATATTTATTCTTGTTCCCTGAAAGAAATATGAAACAAATGAAACTGCTTTGGAAACAAGTTGGATTATCTCATCCTACTGTCAGATTTTTTTTACCTTGTTTTAAGTAAAAGAGTTTAACACTGAATATGAGACTAAATGACTGAATAAGATGGGGATTTTTTGCAATGTGTTCAGTCAAAGCTCCATAAAAATCAGACCAATGCTCTAGTTTCCAATGCATTTTGGTGGGAGAATCATCTTTTTTGCACAACACTGGCAGTGTTGCCTGTTGTTGTATGCATCAGTGAGGTATTCAAATGGATTTTTCTCATTCACTGCAAAGCAGCGGCACCCTGGAAAAGTACACCACAGTTGTGCAGATGTGAGGAGATGAGGTCAAGAAGCTCAAGTCTAGAGAATCTAAAGCTGCAGGATCCTGGAGTACGGCCACGGGTTTTTTGATACAGACAGCGGTGCACTTGATGTATGCCTGACAATTTTGGAAGAGGTGATGAACCATGTGTCCATAGTTACAGCGCCTCAGGGTGTCCCGGCTTACCAGAGGAGGAAGCTGATTCTGAGCGTTGGCCAGGGATGAGCTGCACCACTCCAAGTCCTCACGTAACGCTGTTGTCTGATAAAAAACTTGCATTGTATCTCCAAAAATTTTGAGTTCTCAGGAATCAGCTAAATTCAGCACATTTTTCATTTAGCGGTCTTGCAGTCCCCATGAGGAAATCCTTGTTTTACTTCCCTCTCCACCACAGGAGCTCACAGGTCAAGCTCAGCTGCAGGGCAGATGCTTGCTGTCGTACTGTCTCATAGAAAGAGGCAACCCTGCCACTTCACTGCAGTAAATCTCCATGTTAACAAGTCAATTAGTCTCATATTCAGTGATGAAATCTTGTTCTTCTTCAAACAAGTGAAAAAAATCTGCAAGTGGGATGAGATAATCCCACTTGTTTCCAATGCAGTTTCACTTGTTTCAGGAATTTTTCTGGGAACAAGTATAAATATGTTGAAACAAGGCAGAAGAAGGCAGATCAGCCCACTAGGATCAAGAAAATGACACTTGATTCAAGAAAATTTTGGAAACAAGTTGATTCACATTGGAAACAAGTGGGATTATCTCATCCCACTAGCAGATTTCTTAAAATCTTTTTGAACAAAAACAAATTTTTAATGCTGAATATGAGAATGAATTACTTGTTAAGATGGAGATTTTTTTACAGTGTTGAAATGTGAGGAT
>OMKZ01050688.1:0-18544 GCA_900302535.1 Neoniphon sammara | reverse complement strand
GTACTGTCTCATAGAAAGAGGCAACCCTGCCACTTCACTGCAGTAAATCTCCATGTTAACAAGTCAATTAGTCTCATATTCAGTGATGAAATCTTGTTCTTCTTCAAACAAGTGAAACACATTGGAAACAAGTGGGATTATCTCATCCCACTAGCAGATTTCTTAAAGTCTTTTTGAACAAAAACAAATGTTAAACACCGAATATGAGAATGAATTACTTGTTAAGATGGAGATTTTTTTACAGTGTTGAAATGTGAAGATTTAGATTGATATCCATGCATTTCTGAAATCATAGTGGGTCTTAAATATTCCAAAGCATTTACCAACAAGCGCACAAGTTAGTGAGTGATTTTGTGTCTGTTTATTGTGCTAAAATTTCAGTTATCCCTGAAAATTGTGGATTATCTGAGGAAAATTTGTAGCAACTGTTGAAATATTTACTAGGTACTGCTGGTTTTGCAACAAATCCAAAACTTCTGTTTGTACCTTTTATTTTATTAGAGGTGACACCCAGTAGTTGAATATACCAGAACTTTTGTTTTGTAAAGTGCCTTATTTAAAGAGTGAGGAATTACTTTAGCGAGCAGTGTTTCATGGGGTTTTTGGATTTTAGCACAGATTTCCTTGGCTCCCGTTTAGGTATTAGGCGTTGTTGTTTGCTGAGAATTGATTGCTTTGTGGTTGAGATGTGATGGGGCAGCAGCAGCAGTGTGTGGACTGGAGAAGTGAGCTTTGTGACTGAAAGGTTGCAAGTTTGAATCCACAGCCTGTTTGGGAGAATTCAGCCTCTTCAACCCTGTCGGTCTCATCAGATGTACACTGTTCTGTTCAAACCCACAGAACTTTTATTTTAAATCCTAGCGGAGATCCCAAGGTTTCCAAAGATCCCAAATCTGTCCTGCTGAATTCCAGGGAAATGTGTATAAAATGATGCACAAGACATGCTGATATTTTCTATTTGATGTAATGCTGCAGCCATAAAACAATGACATCTTGGGTTTGAATATTTCACTCAATATAAGTGTGATGGAGCTTCAATGAAGCTGCAACCAGCAAATACAGAATATAAATGTGACACTGTCATAAAATATGGAAAAAAAACAAGGTTTTATTTTTTCTGGCTACTTAAGGGTACATTTTAGGAAAAATCAGGGTTAAGCAGGTTTGAATGGGACGCACTCTCTTTAACCCCCAGCTGATCCAGTACAGCTGCTCAGTGCCCAACAGTACAAGACTGTGTTTACACTGGGCAGCTCACAAGGCTGAATGTCTGTGTACGGCCGTTGCTGTAAATAACAAAGTGTTCTTTGACAGCCTTCCAAGTTTAAGGGGCATTAAAGGATAATAGAGTGTTGTTTGAATTGGTAGCGTCTCAAAATTCCAGTGGGTGGTGGGTTTTTGTTCCAAAACAGATTATGGACCGGAAACTGAGATACTTCAGCACTTGGCCGAGTAATCATTGATTGATTGGTATTGATCGGTGAGCATATCAACCCTCTGGAGATATGTTTTGTCTTGCACTATGGCACCATAGAAGTCTTACTTATTGCACCTTTAGAGATTAAATACAGATGATACAGAATGATAACACCTTGCACTTGCAATATTTGAAGGATTTGAGATGATCTGGGCCAGGATCCATTATTTCCAGTGAGGAGGACCTTAATAAGAAAAAGCCTCGCTCAATATCTTCAAGCTATTTTTCACTTTTGTAGGAAAAAGCCTGCAGAATGACCCTGCAGAAGATGAAATAATGTATCTCGGGTCTGTTTGAATGTAACAGAGATATGATTTTCAGGCCGGGTTTGCAAAATGAAAGCGAGTGAGCGAGCGAGTGGTGGCTGTAGGCCCTCAGAGAAGCAGATTTGGTGAGTGACCCCTTCATGAACCCTTGCTACGGTACGTGCACTCGGGCTGAAGTGTTTTATCTTATTACCAGCCGAGGGACACCTGAGGTCCGTCTGAATCAGTCTGCTGAGGCCAACAATCTCCTGGATTCTTGAGTCCTTATTTGTTAACGTCTCTGATTTGCCTCGATAACTTCTCTCGATAGGATCTCTCTCTCTCTCTCCCTCTTTCCTCGGGCCCAGACTCCTTCCCAGTTTTCGCTCGCTGAATAGGAAGTGTTTGTGTAGCTCGGAGGGAATGTGCCTCTGGATCCCGCAGCTGCACTCGCTGTGATTTGAGGCCATGTGTCTAAACACTCTTTTCGCTACCGTGCAGAACAGTACAGCCTCCGTTGCCCTGTCATCTAAGTTCAGATTTATACTGCGCACTCTCCAAAGAGACATGTAGCACAACATGTGACGTCCATAAACACACAGGGACGTGACTTTGACCAGATTCTGCAGCGCTGTCTTCGCTTTGCAGCCCAGAAAAATCACAAAAATGCGAAAAAAACAAAAAGAGACTTCTGGATTGAATCATCGTCATTCTGCATTTGTTGTGTTGTTGTTGTTTTTTTGCATTGCTAATCTCTCTGCAAACAACAAAGAGCGTTATTTTACTTTCTCCTTTATTTGCACACCTCCGTGGCAGTTAAGAAGCAGTTAATCTCTGACATTAGCTGCTCTGGGGATCCGTTGTCACCACCGGTATTCAGGCTATTTTTCCAGATGTACATACTGACAGCTGCAAAAGGGGAAAATTACTTGAAAAATATGAATGCAGTGAATGAAATCAAGTCACCTGGTTCTGCTTTGGACTGTTTGTGTGTACTAAGTAGTGGTTTTAGGCCTCAGAAACCGCTCCACCAAAGTGAAATTTAGCTTTCATTCTGCAGATTTATGGTATAGTATTTCTTATCTAGTATCTTTAAACTCCTCAGAAGACTGGTAGTCCTTATTATCCCCATCTAAAGAGAAAATACTCCAGTGCTAAAACATCTGGACAGTAGAGATGAGAAGATCATATTTTTCCTTGAGTGGCAGATTTTACAGTATGACTGTATAACACATTAAGCTTCCCGGGACAGTCGTCACATCCCATTACTATCACCGGTCAGTCGATACATCCATGTCACAGCGAGGCCTGGATGATCCCCGGCCGTTTTATGATCTCATTAAATCAGTTGACACATGGAAGAATGTGAGAAATTTGCAAACGTGGACCTCTAAAAACCTCCGCGACTGATCATCAATAAAAGCCCGAGCAGTAAAATATGAGCTCCAAAAATCCTCGGGGGAAGGCGTCATCAAAGTCAGGACGTCAGCAGTAAATTCAGTAAGAAATACCATTTCCCAAGGCAACATATAATCACCACCCGGTCATTTTCAAATTATATTTGAGTGCTCCCAGCCTGAAACATTTACCGGTTATTATTAGTCCGCTGGAAGTTTTTATTTGTCTGGAAGTTTTTATTTGTGCTTAGTTTTAGTTTTGGTGATCAAGAAGCTTTAACTTGAAGATGTCGGAAATTTTCCAATGCAGTGAGATTCATGGACATTTTGTGATGGCTCCTTCTGGTCATTTATCAGATAGATACAATGGAAAGAGACAGTTTGAAGGTCCAAGCCTAATGACCCACCAGGACACTCCTGCAGCAGCCATTTTGCGTCAGTCCTCGTCAGCACTTAGCGTTTTCTTTTCGGCACGGAAAGGGACGATGAGTGAACGCAGCCCCAGTGCGCATTGCGGACTGCCCTGTTCTTAAAACAGTGATTGAGCGGAGCAAAATTGCACAATATCAATTACATGCTGTGTATTTATGCAGCTGCAAACTGCAGAATTGTCTGCAAGGATCCAGTGGTTCAAACAGGAGATGAAAGTGATCAGGTGGGGCTATTGGCCAAGTGCAATTTTATTCCCAATGAAAATAATCATTTACTATGGAAGTACTATAACTGACAAAAAAAAGAGAGAGAAAAAAAGAAAGAAAAACTGTCATATTATTAAGCCCAATTAAATTTTTTTTCAGAATAAAAGGTTGCTATGAATTATTTTTTTATACAATCTTCATGCAATACATAGAATACAATACAATACATTTTTTCATTAACAAAATATCACAGAAAGCAAGAAAAATGCAAAAGTGCATTCAGTTTAGTTGATGCATTATGAGCACAAATGGATTAATCCAGTGCATGGAACATCTGTAACTCAGTGGTGCCACATGGCAGGGAAAGGACCCATGTAAGTCAGGGTGGTGCAGTTTTTTGTTTTTTTTCTCTATTCCACTGGCAGAGAGTCCATTACATGCAAACTCAGAGGTGCAAAGCAAATCTAAGAGCCTGGAAAATTCCGGCGAAGCCTCACAAGTGTTTGTTCCAGCTTTGCAAGATAGTGGAACGGCTTTGGATGTGGAAACAACCTCTTGTCATGTAAAATAAGCTCTCTTCAAAGTAAATATTTTCTGATTCAGATATGCATTTTTCCCATCCCTGGTTCCCACTGATTTTTTTTTTTTTTTTTTTCAAAACACGAGAACAACTGCTGGCTTAAGTTCGCCCAAACCTGAAGTGGTTCCTCGCTCTGAGTTGCTATTAAATGCCGTCCGCTGACACCAGATACTCTGTTTTGACAGAACTCAAGGCTAATAGGAAAATAATTCTCCTCCCAGTCCGTTCTCTGCCTGAAATGAAAATTGTGGTCAGACTTTCGGTGACTTGCGGTTCCCAGAAATGTAGGAAAGGGAAAATCTGTCGATGAGTTGGGTGAAGAGGTCACAAAGCCTGCAGTGTGTGTAGGTGCAGCTATGCTAATGCATGTGTGTCGGAGGTAAGCAAACACTGCCCCAGCGCCGCTTTCAAACAAATCAGTGGCACTCGCCCTGGTTTCTGCTTCCCTTTGTGGTCACTTTGTCATTTAGGACAACTGTTCAAAATGTGCAGCCGCCATAAAACGGGGCTTTTCATTTCCCCTTCGGGTCAGCTGAGCCACTTGTGCGACCGCAGCTTGGCCTGTGGGGAGATCCGCCGAGGCAACTGCGGCCCTCGCTCTGCAAAGAGATCGAGTAGGTGTGAAGGAATGCTGAAAAAGAGCAAAACACACACACACACACACACACGCAGGTTGGAGGGGAACCGGGACGGGCGGGGCAGGCCCGGATCACAGGAACATTCTGCTTTCTTTTTTTGCGTGAGAAAACACAATGAGATTAGCCCCGCCGTCAGCTAGGGCAGGGTGGGATGGGAAAAAATTGGAAAATGCATGGATTTTCTTTATGGACTGCGTGAGCGAATGAATGAATTGTTTTTCTTCCCGAAAACAGGACAGGATATTCATAATTCAAGTGAATAAAAGCGCAAATCCAGTCCAACAAAATCAGGTTTAGGTTGTTTTCTCCTCCTCCGCCTCCTCCTCTTCTTCTTCTTCTTCTTTCTTGAACTCCTGCCCGTCAAAAAAAAATGTCTGTGTGCAGTCTTGCTGGGGCCGCTGACCTTTGCGCGGCGGCGATGAGCGATGTTTGAGCTGGGATAAATCACCTGGACGGGGCCAGACAGCCGGTGGATACAGAGGCAAAGCTGCATCAGTCAAAAATGCTCGCTCAGAGTATTTGTTGTGGTTTTCGTGTGTGTGTGTGAGAGAGACAGAGAGCGAGACAGAGGAAGATCAAATCCATTGCTGTAAAGACTATAGATAAAACATGGCATGAATGACATACCAAGCAAGTGTTTATATAGAAAAGTTTAGCCTAGACTATTTTATTCACCCAGTTATTTTAGATTAGATGACATTTACATCAATATAACTTGGTCTCCATTTTGTTTAATCATTTATTTTCATTCTATTTTCATATTCCACCCAGAAAAGACCAGGTGATAGATAGATAGAGTGTGAGGACGTCTCCATGTGAGCTTTGAGGCTTTTATTTGGTTCATCACAAACAGATTGCCATAGCTTTCAAATGTAGAGATATCCAGTGTACTGAACGTTTAAAAAAAAAATTTAATAAAATATTATGGCCTTAACTTTTTTCTCATTGCTCTTGTCTCCAGAAACTCCAAGAAAACACCTGTAGAGGTGATTTGTTTTTTTTTGTTTTTTTTTTTGTAAAGGCCAGTTGGCCAGTTAATACAAGCAACGACTCACTCACACACATGCATGCACACAATCACACACAAGTGCACGCATACGCGCACGCACACACACACACACACACACACACACACACACACACACACACACACACAGGAATGTCATGATGACCTGACAAAGGTAGATAAGGTGCCAAAGCACACATCTGGGGAATGCACCTGTGTGTGTGTGTGTGTGTGTGTGTGTGTGTGTGTGTGTGTGTGTGTGTGTGTGTGTGTGTGTGTGTGTGTGTGCATGCACATGGGATACACATATTGTTGCATTTAGTTTGCTTTAGCGCATGCTAACACTTAGCATTCTTGAAAGTGAAGTGAAAATATATGGCACCAATTCAAAAAGCAGGATTCTTCAAAACCATGAAAGAGTCTTATTTTTTAAAGAGTCTCTATCCAGAGATGAACAGACCAGAGCAATCATGGTAAAACACAGGCTGGAGACTCTTATTCACTGCATTGACTGATGCAGCTTTTGAGACAAAGGCGGACGGTCCCCAACAACTGAATGTGAATTCTTGAGCAACAAATTATTTTATTCCTTCATTACATGTGAATGTCAAAGTAGACAACACCTGTGTTTGGCTTTATGAAAGGGTGCAGAAGTTGGATTCATTCCTTTAGACCTTCTATTGATGTTTATTATTAATGTAATCTTGCATTTAGCCTCTCATTTAGATACCTGTTATTTGACTATGCATTTTAACATATCTGTGTGCCGTCTTTGTTTTCCAATGCTAATCAACTTGTTTCCAGAATCATTTTCTTGATCCTAGTGGGCTGATCTGCCTTATTCTGCCTTGTTTCAACATATTTAAACTTGTTCCCAGAAAAATTCCTGAAACAAGTGAAACTGCATTGGAAACAAGTGGGATTATCTCATCCCACTGGCGGATTTTTTCATTTATGGCTGAACTTGCGGTGCACAGCCAGTGTGCGTCCATATGTGTCTTTTTGCATGTGCTCCGTGTCACATGGTGCAGAACTCCAAAATCACTTTCACATAAACAAGCGCCCTTCATTTTCATTTGATGACAGCTCCTTGTTAAAATGTACTGCAGTGCTTCGTATAAGTCGGCCTCCCTTTTCAGCTGACTGAAAAGAGAGAAGCATCAAGCTCTGCAATCCGACTGAGACACAAAAACCAGGCCTGACCACAGGCAATTAAGACTGGCACCCGTATCTGTAAGCAATGACATGCCTCTGTTCCTCACGGTTTGTTTACTGAGAAGTGGAGGCTCCCATCTGGAATCGGTCAGGGGAAGAACACGGAGGGAGAAATGGAAATTTGATTATTTTCAAAGCCGGGCTAGAGGTGATAAAAGACTTGTGGCTCATCACCAAGCCGAGCCGGCTGTGGTTGTAAGTGTTGGCAAAGACGTTCAGAGGAGCCGGCATCCACTCGGGCTTTGTTGCATGGGATTGTCATCATCTCCAGGGTGTGGAGGTATCTGAAAGGTTTTCATCAAAGAAGGACATGAGATGAAAAAATGTAGCAGGGAAGATGTTCAATTAGCAGTTTCTGCTTGGTCTTTTTAGTATAAAATGATCATGATCGGAAGCAGGCTGTGGGATGTATTGAGTAATTGGGTCATTTCAAGACATTTTTTTTTACAAATCCTTTGATTGGGTAGCATCCATAAAATCAGCAGTGGGGTGAAAATGAGAAGAGATAGTTCAGTTTGGGGTGCTGCACATCATCAGGTCAAGATGGAAACGAGATCCGAAGCGGTCCAGATGATGTCACGGCCAGAGAGCGAGCTCGTCCTGGAGCTGCTCAGCTAACAGTGATTGGGAGACGGTAAACAAGGCTGATTTTGCACAGGCACATTTTCTGCTCCTTTGGATGTAGAAACCCCAAAACACATGAGTTCAAAGTCAGCCTCTAATGCGCTGTGAATGGCGGAGCTCCAGGTTTGGTCCCGTGAAGACACCACAGACTGAAGCTCTCCGGTTCCCAGCTTTGAAAAGGACTTGCTCACATTTACAAATATTGACTGTACCGTCAAAGATCAGGGATTACATGAAATTTCCATTCCAGAGTGGGCGTCTTCTTTAAATGGCTCGGTAAATGTGGCCTATCATAATCCTCCTCAGCTGAAAACAGACTTTGAAGTTCAATCAATAATTTGTAATTGAGAGATTATGGTTTCAATCAAAATTGTTCTTGGAAACCATCTGCTAGCTCGTCAGAATCAGAAATTGTTGCGGGGGGGAGGAAAAGTTTCCTCTTAAGGGAATTGTTAATACTTGACAGCTGAGTTAATCCAACGTCTGAACCCAAGCAGCAAAGTGAGAACTTTACTGCAGCCTTGTTAATGTGACAGATTCCCAAAAATAAAAGAGAACTGGAAGGATGATGAGGTCATTTTTGGGAGACACTTGCTACTGAGATGCTACTGAGCCACTTTAATTTCCAGACCTGACTTGAATCCTAGCTGAAAATAACTTTTAATTTGCTCACTGTAAAAAAATTCCGTCCGAACATGTGATCTAGTCTCTTTTTCAGTGTTTAAATCTTCTTTTTCTTCAGATAATGTAAAAATAAAATCTGCCAGTGGGATGAGATAATCCCACTTTGTTTCCAATGCTAATCAACTTGTTTCCAGAATTTTCTTGAATCAAGCTCCATTTTCTTGATCCTAGTGGGCTGATCTGCCTTATTCTGCCTTGTTTCAACATATTTATACTTTTTTTACACTGGTTGAGTATTGAGGCTTGCTGATCTGTGTGTCAAAACTCAGCTATCAAATGTACATTTTGTACTGTGCAGCATAACAGCCTCATACTTCAGTACTTTTCAGCATTTCAGTCTTCGCTGAAATGGGCTCATCATATATTTGTGGTTGCTGGAAAGGCTTTTCCATTACAATTTGCTGTCTTGAAACCAAAACATGACTAAGGGACATAAACTGATGATATGTTCTGTATTCAAAGCTTGTTCCCTTCAGCGTAATTGGTAGCTGCTGTGGAGTTAGCTGCATCAAGAAATTGTGCTTAGATCAAATTAAAGTGAAAGTGCATGTTTGCTTTTTCACATCTTAAAACAAGCAGAGGAGATGGAGGACTCATTACTGGCTCAGAGGTCAGACATTGGGCTTAATGGCCACTTCTCCATTATTTTATTATTTAAAACATGGCATCAAAAGCAGTATTTTTTTTACTGAAGCTGTGAATCTTCATTGGCAGCCAGACACAATTAGAATCAAAGAAATGTTGTTTGGGGTAATTTTAATAATAATGAGGCCATTGCCAGCTCTGTCTAGGGCTGTGGTGGAAATGATTGGATATGTTTGATTGATTTCAAATTGGATTTATGTTGAAGTACGAGTGTCACAATATCTGTAACTCTCTACCCTTAGGAAAACACATGAGTGTGCTAAAACCATGTGTTAACCATTGTGGTCCTCTATATTTCCACTGTAGGAAAACACGTCATAGAGCATCCACAGTGAGACAGTATCTGCCCTGTGAGATATTTAACCAAAGGCCAATTGTAGGAACATTTTCTCCAAACGTGACATGATGAAATAGAATAGAAATAGAAGAAAGAAAGAAATAAAACAGCTTGCACCATTGTGATGGGCTGTAGCATGTTCAGACTGACTTGAGGCTATGCATTTATAATGACGATGAAAATGTCCTTAACCCCATTCTGTGTTGCTCCGACACACTGGAAGAGGAAGCTCAGCCCGAAAGCTGCATCCAGCTCCCCAAATGAGCCCGGTGATTCATCGTGTAGCGTGTCTGGTAAATGAAATAGGATGTGTTTTTGTCTGGTTTCTCTCAACAAAACGAGAAGACTGACATATCCTTGGAGGTCCGGGAGAAACATGTGTTTCAAAGCACCGGCCCGTCCTCTTTGTCTCGTCGACCTATTGTTTTATATAGAGCGTCTGGTTCCCAGGCCAAGCTCGTGCTCCATTTTTTTTTTTTTTTTTTTGGTGTGCATACAATAACTAGCATTGTGAGTGTACGGGGGTTTTAAGTGCTGCAGGATCTAGTTCAGCAAACACATGTCTGACATTATGTTTTATATTATTAAATCAATTCTTGTGGATTATACCTTTAAGAGATCTTTGTTAATATGATGTCTGGAACAATATTTTAGAAATTGGAGTTGCATTGGGGTTACAAAGAGGACAAATTCAATTGACACCTTGTTGGTTTTCTCTGAGATCCAGTATTAATATATTTCACTGGCTTGCTATTAAATGAACAGGCCTTTCCATTAGTATCTTTTTTATTTGAATAATTAGCTAATTCCAAGAGCCAGAAAAGTTGTAATAAACAAAGTGGCACAAGCATATCCACATTTTATATTGTGACTTAAAGGGTATTAGGCGTCTTGCAGTCTGTACTTATGCATGCATACATTCTCACTGCAAGACGGTCTCTGTCCATGGTGCTAGATCTATATGTTGCACATAGCATCCTTCACCTTCTATGCTGTGCTTCTGAATGCGCTCAGTTGCAGCCTTTACAGTCCAGTGTCACAGGGTTCAAAATGTCTTTGATCGGAGGTTTGAGTAGTTGTGCAATCTTTTTTTTGCAATTTCCAGCATTATCTAGCCAAGAAAAGAATGTTTTCTTTACCCCCTTCAACATATATTTGTCATTTGAAGATCTTATAAAGTGCCTCTTTTAGATACCTTGAAAGAACCAACAAGCTTTACTCTATTTGAACATGAATGCTGGCAGTTTTAGACTACTTTTTGAGTTGTATTTGAGCAAGTGGGTATTAACAGATCTATAGAACTAATCTAAATGAGAGGAGAGAATTGTGCCGTATAGAAACTGTCCGGAGGCCGAAGTATCGTCGCCAGCGGAGATGGCAGCTCGGCATTACAAACCCCAGCCCTCTGCGAAATGTCATCTGGCCTCACTGCCTGCCATTCATCATGGGTTTTTTCCCGCAGGCTCTGGACCGCAGCTAACACTTGGCTCGAGCCCTCGCATGTCCAGAGTCCCACTCATGCCTTGTGGAAGCAGTAGGGAAGCAGCCCAGAGGAGAGGGCGACAAACCCAAGCCATGCAAAATCTAGCTAGCATAAAGAGGTGCAGGAAGGAAAGGCCTTTGTTTTGAGAGGGGGCGATATTTGGTGGGAAATGGGAGCAAAAGGGAGCAGTGTTTGACTTGATATGCTGTTGTGGGTGCAGATTGCATACAAAAAAAGACAAATGCGAGAACAGCTGTTCTGTATACCAATCAACAAATCTGACATGCTCCCACAAATCTCTGGATTGTGCGGTGTTAAGCGAGAGAGTATGCTTTGTGGAGGGGAAAGTGAAAGTGTACTGTGTTGGGGTCTTATTGTACGTCTGTGATGTTATCGTCTTCTTTGTATTGTATGTTTTCATTGTATTTTGTGATTTTATTGAGTGTCTGCCCTGGAGCTGCAGATTGCAATTAGCTCTTGAGCTAAATCTGATGCAAAACACATTCACTTTGAGTTTAATGTAGTGTAATAAATAAACTTCATTGAAAAAAAATGATATTAATAAATAATAAATATAAAAAAAAATCCACCCTGCTGAAGTGTCCTTGAGCAATGCACTGAATCCTTAACATCCCAAGAGATTTTGTAGCTGACCTCTGACCTCTTTGGAAACAGGCAAAAGAATTCTCTAATCACATCATTATCAGACTTGATTATTTAGAGCAGGACAGAGCAGCAAAGAGGGGGTTATGAATTTACTGTTTACTCTTGGGAGTGCGTGGATGGGGAATTTTTATTCCACTGGTATAACTTATCTCAGTTTCGCTTTTACTTTATTGTTTCAGGTTCCTTTCATGTTTAATTTGTTTCATTTGTTTTTGTACTAAAACTAATAATAATAATTGTGCAGCTGGTCCATTCAGATTTGTGACTTTGTTCCCTTAAGTGTTCCCCAGTAACTTTGTTCACAAGTCACTTTTTTAAATAATTGTGCAGAAAAATGTCTTCCAGCTTGGATGCTGTTATTTCAGCTCCCTGAAAAGAGCAGCTTTGATCTCTCTGGTACTATTGTAGGAGAATCAACTAACACAGCGGGGGAAAACATACATTCACCCATCACCGTTTATTTTCACACCATGCCCTTGGCAGCGCTTCACCAATCTCTCTTGCATGGACATGTTTAAAGGATTATGACACCCTGCAAGAGCACTCTATGGTCAAAGCTGACCACATGTCCTCTGTGGGGCCTCTAATTGCTAGATCTCATTTTGCAGCATGTGACCTATGTAATACAGTACATGGAAATGAGACCAGGACTTTTACTTGGTGTGTTTGGATGTGTAAAGAAGGGGAAGAAAGGGTGAGGCAGAGATTGCACACATCGAGGAGACAGAGGGTTTTGTTTCTTTGGATTTTACCCTTGATTGCAAGTGGGTTTTGTAAGACTTGGTGTGTCGCTGTTGAAATAATGTCTCGCCTTGGCTGGATGGCCAAAGCACACAGACTACTGGCCTTGAACCACTATTAAGGTTGTTCTGTGTGGCTGGGTAAATTCTGTTCATTTATGGCAGATTTAAAGGCAGCTTGCATCATATATTTTCTGGAGCTGTCAGTAACATGCTACAAAGACTCCAGGCTGTCTCCTGTTTATGGGGTGGAGAGTAAAGCATTGACATGAGTGCCCTCCAGTGGTGAAAGAAGGGAGAGACCTAGTACTATCCATGCACACAACACACACACGCGCACACACACACACACACAGAAGGGGGTACTGTATGGTCTCTCAAAGGAATGAATTACCCTTAGCCTCGATTAATAATTAATGAGCTGATGTTACATATGGAAAATAACATTTTAATAAATTTGAATATATTGTGGTAATGTATTACAGCATATTTAAGTATTAATAATTTTCATATACTGAAAAATGTATTGATGTGTGTTGATCCACACTGAGTTAAATTGAAAGGAATTTTGTAAACTCATGAAAAAGAGATTTTTCTGATGCTAAATGAACAGCATTTTATTTTTATTTGAGGCAACTGAGACATTTTATTTGAGGCCCAGAGCTGCCATGATGAGCGTAATGTAAAGCGCAGGGCAGAAAGAAGTGTGGGTGCAGTCATCTGGTGTGCATAAGGCTGCTACTGCTGTTTGCTACTGTATGTTTGAGTATGATGCAGATAAACCCTGTAATTCTGGTGGTTTGGGAAAGGTTTGGACTGTATAACTGAAACATCCTGGGTTCAAAGTCAACACAGAAACCCTTTTCTTGTCTGTAGCTGCTGTCTTTTGTGATCCAGAGCAGGTGGAGAAGTGGAGTATATACACGAAAAGATTGACATGTATCCTAGAACCATCCAACAAGGCAGCTATTCTTTTGTATTTACTCAGCCAGGCTCAGATTACAGCATTTTAGATTGGCCATCCCAGACACATTTTTGAGATTACGAGGAAAATCACAGATTCTGAGAGAGGATTTTGACTGGTCAGGGCTACAACTCTCACAATGTGAAACAATGAAAGACTTGATCTGAGCATCTCTGATCAATTTTTAACTGACATCTTGACTCCAATGTAAGATCAGAAAGGAAATTTTGCCATAGCTTACATTTTAAAGAAAAAAAATACAATGACTCCATTTTTGTGCACATACAAACAAATATGTATAGAAAAATATGTCAAAAGCTCAATTTCCTTCTGAAAATCAACTGAGTAAACTGGATCAGCAGACTGCAAGATTTCTGAGTTTAGCATTGGCCACTCTGCACAAACATACTCATACTCTACCTTGCATAGCCCGCATTGTATACAGTACAGCACAAGAAGGGCAGGTTCTGAGTAAAGAGGACTATTTGCTACTGACAATCTGTTGTAACTACTCCAAATAACCTCAAGATATCACTGTTACCTCTTTTCTGCAAATTTGTGGAACAGGACAAAAAAGGTCGAAGGCTATGGATTCACAGAGCAGCTAGCAGTGTGATATAACTACTTTTGAAATCCCACGGATTTGAGCATGACGAAAAGTTTAAAAGTTCAACCACAGTGAAACATCACTGTATGACTAGGGACAAATGAGGTGAACTGGTATCGGTTTAAAATTTCTTAAGCTGCATTTGCCATGAACCTAATTGCAAATAATGCATTACCTCCTTCTTAACATTTATGCTCTTCTCTACTGCAGAAAATGGCAGCTGTACTCCTCCATTCTTTCCATCTACTCATCGCATTCCAGCTGTGTTTATTGCGCCCAGCCCATGGCGGGGCATATTATGGACACAAGCAGCCACCTCAGCAGCACCAACCCTTGCCACAGTACAATGAAGGTTTTCCTCAACAACAGTACTTGGGGAATGAGATGCCACACATGCCTTTTGGCAAAGAAATGCCGATGCTGCCTCAGTTTGGAAAAGATCTTCCTCAGCTGCCGTTGCACATGGGCAAAGAGAGGCTTCCAACTGAGGGCAAAGGTGAGGTTCAAGCAATTTACTGAGAAATTCATCTCACTGTTGAAATTCCTTTTCACAAGTGCATAAAAGTGTTTTTTTCTTTTTTTTTCTCGTGTTACTAAAAGTGCAATACGATGTACTTTCAGCTTTATTGTTACAGAAGGAGTTTTCCAATTCAAATAGAACACATATGGGATCCTTTATAGTGTTTGTTTTCAATTTGTGTGTGTGTACTACAGGGTATATCTAATACATCATACTTCTGGACAGAACTGGCCAATCATAAATCACTGTTCTGACATATCTAAACACAATTTAGTAGAATGTTTGAGAGTATGTAATGTATGCACAAGCAACTACGCCCAGCAATCAACTTTAAAACACTGGGTGGACTGAGGTGGAGGTTAAGATTTTTGTGGAATACAATCTCTTTGATGAGCATTAGAGAAAATATTTGGGTCACAGATGCTTCATTGTTAGGAAACAAATTTGTCATGGTACACATTTGACATGTTGAAAGGCAATTTTCCTGATGTCAGTCTGGAATTCGGTACTATCTGTACAATTCAGGCTATAAAGGCTTCATCTCTTTCTTTCCAAAGCCAAACCCCTGCCCAAGCTCTTTGCCCTACTTCACTTTATAACATCTTATCCTCTTCAAAGGTTGGTAGATAGTTAACAAAATTTTGCTGCATAAAATTTCATACACAGTAGTTATTGTAAAATTGGACTGCTTCCCCTTGGCCTCATGATGTCTGTTAACTTCATGATTTGTTCTTTTACGTGATTTGACCCAGAACCACATTATACATGAAACTGACTGAAGTGTTCCTGTAAGTGTTAAAGTTATTACCCTTACTGATGAATCTTATCATTTCCAAATTTTTTACATGAACATTGATGTGCCACCAAAAAAAAAAAAACAATACTCAAAGGGATACTCAAACCAGCGCTGTAAAGTTTCATTTCTTGAGCAGTCTTGATGAGATTAGCAGATACATTTTCACCTTTACCTAATGAATTCATCTGCTTGTTTACAGGGGAGACATTCCCCAGAGGAGCTAAAGGCCCTCCTCCCTCTGGTCCTGTTGGAGAGGGTCTCCGAGAAGGACCACCAGGAGTTCGTGGCCCTCCCGGACCCCAAGGCCCTCCTGGGCTGCCAGGCCATGGTTTGTCAGGGCCACCAGGAAAGCCGGGGCCCCCTGGTCCCCAGGGTTACCCAGGAATAGGAAAACCTGGAATGCCAGGATTGCCAGGAAAACCTGGAGGACATGGATTGCCTGGACCAAGAGGTGAGCCTGGCCCCATTGCTGATGAGGGACCACCAGGGCTGCCTGGACCATCAGGGCTTCCAGGTCCTCCTGGTCTCCCAGGTATTGCAAAACCTGGAGTTCAGGGACTTCCAGGACAGCCTGGACCTCGAGGGGAGCCTGGTCTTAAGGGTCTACCTGGGCTTCCTGGTCTCCCAGGTATCAAGGGAGACAAAGGAATTTCTCTGCCTGGTTTACCAGGTTTAAAAGGACCTCCTGGCCCACCAGGACCCCCTGGACAAGTGGGACCCACTGGGGTTGGTAAACCTGGCCTGAATGGACTTCCTGGACAGCCAGGGATACCAGGAAAACCTGGTCCCCCTGGAGAGCCAGGATTTGCAGGGCCACCAGGTGAAGTAGGTGAACCAGGACCACCAGGCTTGCCAGGAATTGGAAAACCAGGAATAGATGGTTTTCCAGGACAACCAGGACTTCCTGGAGCGAAAGGGGAGCCTGGCCCTCCTGGTTTACCAGGGGGTCCAGGCTTGCCAGGTTATGGTAAGCCAGGTTTTCCAGGACCTAAAGGTCACAAGGGATATGGTGGTCTTCCTGGACTTCCAGGCCCAAAAGGTGACAAAGGTCATGGAGGCCCTCCAGGGATCATTGGTCTTCCTGGTCCCAGTGGGCTACCTGGCCCAGCAGGTCCAATGGGCCCCCCTGGAGGTATTGGCTTCCCAGGGCTAAAAGGAGAAGTTGGTGATGGGGGGCCGAAAGGACTGCCAGGGATTAAAGGTGAAATGGGGCCTGCAGGACCTCCAGGACAGCCAGGTTTTCCAGGAGAGGGTGGACAACCAGGGCCGAGAGGTTTGCCAGGGCCGTTGGGCCCTAAAGGAGAATCTGGTCACAAGGGTTTGCCTGGTCTCCCTGGCATCCCAGGATTACCTGGACCAAGAGGAGAGGGAGGACAACATGGAGAGAAAGGCCACCAGGGACCAAAGGGAATTCCAGGACTTGCAGGACCAGGGGGACCAATGGGTCCTCCTGGGCTCCCAGGGCCAAAAGGTGAAACAGGTCCACCTGGTAAACCTGGATATCCTGGTGAAGGGAAACCAGGACTCCCGGGTCATATTGGTCCTCAAGGTAAGCCTGGCGCTAGAGGCCTCCCTGGCCTCCCTGGACAACCAGGCCAGCCTGGACCCCCTGGTCCTCCAGGACTGCCTGCTGCAGCTCCTGACCTTGGAGAGATCCTCCCTGTGACAGGTCCATACAATGGCCAAAAACAAATTCACAAGAGGCCAAAAAATGGAGGGGACATTGGTGCAAATGGCCTGGAGATGCCAGCGTTCACAGCTAAGCTCGCAAATCCTTTCCCTCCTGTCGGCTCTCCTATCATCTTTGATAAACTGCTCCACAATGGTAATCAGGACTACAGTCCCCAAACTGGTATCTTCACCTGTACCATACCAGGGATCTACTACTTTTCTTATCACGTCCACTGCAAAGGAGGTAATGTGTGGATAGCACTCATGAGGAACAATGAGCCAGTAATGTACACATATGATGAGTATAAAAAGGGCTCCCTGGACCAGGCTTCAGGAAGTGCAGTGCTCCCATTACAACAAGGGGACAAAGTGCATTTACAGCTGCCATCTGATCAGGCAGCAGGACTTTATGCTGGTCAGTATGTCCACTCTACATTCTCTGGATATTTATTATATCCAATGTAAAGATCATGTCTAAACAAAGGAGAGAGTAAAGTGACATTATCAACCATACCCCAGTACTGATTAACTGTTGACTACAGAGATGGGGTTATGATGGTAAAACTATTTCAGGTTCAAAAGTATTATGTATGTGCGACAGAATGGTTGTGAAATGGGTGGTAGCAGCGTAATCAATTGCATATGAATAATCTCCTTGGTTGAATATTGATTGTTGATTTATTGAATGTTGATTGTTGAATATTTTTTTCATTACACTCATCACATCTGAAATTAAGTGAGCCAATGGAGCAGTCAAAGGAACAACAAGCAGACATGGAATGATGGGTAGAAAATGCAAATAAATGTTCTAATAATTAGCTATTTATGTTGGTTGTTGTACGTAGAAAGCTAAGTCTGTTGTGTTATGGATTGTAGAGTGGAGGAGAAAAAATACTGAGAATCTGAAATTAATTGTGACATTATGTAAGGATCCATCACTTTCATAGTTTTTTTTTCTCAAAAATATAATCACATTACATATGCTGTAGTAGGTCTTTTTATTGCATCTGCCAAAGCATATCTGTTGTCATCATTTTTGAATGAGGATTATATTTTTACATCATGCATTCATGATAATATCCACACAGTTTATCAATACTATATGCACAGATGGGCATTTTCTGGAATAATGAGGTTTTATATTGCAGAAGTCAAGCACTTAGCAGTTTTAACCCTAGTCTGTCAGCATATCAGTACAGAGTACTTTTCTAGGCATTGACTGTTTGCATTATGGTTATATATTTTGGGCACATAAGAGTGTATTGGTATTCATTGTCCAATGCATTTATTCACATTTATGGCAATATACAATTTTTTTTAATTTCATTTATGTTTACAGGAGAGATGGTCAAACAGTAGTCCAATTATCCATACAGTAATAGAATTTGTGTAGAACTTGTGTTTAGGTTACATTGTGTAAGGAGAAGTCTTTTTTTTCTGTTTTGTTTTGTTTTTTCTTAATTTTGAAAATGCAGCTGTTTATACAATGAAATGTAAAATATTTTTCCAAAAATAAGCATGAGTATTTTGATCATTTTGAGCAATTTAATATCATCATCAAATTCCCATTAGGGACAAAAAATCGTGTTGACTAGCATTTGTCCCAATGGT
>OMKZ01050687.1:9772-28539 GCA_900302535.1 Neoniphon sammara | reverse complement strand
ACCAATCACACTGATGCACAAGATGCATTGAGTTACGTCCGGTGACGTCAGACAACAAAGCTAGGCTAACAACAAATATGATGGAGGAAACAGATGAGAGTCGGTCGCTCTCTTCGTTCAGTCTCTAGCTTGCTTGACCACCGCTGGTCGCTGGCGCTCTTCTCTCTTTTTCTCTCGTATTTTTTTTTTAATGAGTCAGACAAGCAGCAGACAAGTCTAATTTCACTTACATTATCGAACAAAGAGAAATGTCCTCCCCTCGTCCCAGTAACATCTTTGTTAATGCTACAATGCTACATGTAATACATCAGACCAGCACATCCGGGAACTTTGGCTTGCAACATGTTCCCGCCCCTTTCTGGGGGAAAACAAATGACATTTGCCATAGACTTCAATGTAAAATAGCTGTGCAAAACAAAACAAATACAAAACTGCCAGAATCAAATTAGTTCATAAATTACACAAAGACACCATGTCAAGTAAATATATGTCCACCCTGCCTGCCATAGAAAGCGTAAGATATCTCGAAAAGCTTAATTTGATCCATCTTAAGTCTCCAGGTAAGCAAATTGCTAGTGAAATATTTTCTATTTTACCGCTGTATATTTTAGTTTTCAGTAGCATTGTCCTCTTACAGGTTACAGGTGGCTATGCATTTTTGTAAATTTATTAGCTACCTTGATTCTGCAAAGTGGATGAGTGCACACAGGCTAGCTGCCACTGTCCTGCCCTTGCAGTATGTGCTGTGGCTGAAAAGCATCTGGGCTACTAATACTAGGCTACAACTATTAATATTAAATTCACGAAAGTAAAATGGTTTGTCTTTGCGCCCATAAAATAAGCCAAGCTAAGCTAAGCTTATCTTAAAATAAGCCAAGCTAAGCTAAGCTTAGCTTATAATAAGCCAAGCTAAGCTAATCGTAGCTTATTTTCTAAGCTTCATACACTGGCACATGAGCAGCGTAGCAGCCAACACATGAGCCGACCTTAGTGGCCAGAAGACCTCTCATCAGTGCGCTCTTCTCCCTAATAATTCCATGCCAACTGTGTGCAAAGGCATTAGTACATCCCTTTCTTTTATTTTCACCAATAAATAAATCGGAGATCCGGGTTCTATGATTTATTGTTTGTGCAACCAACTACACAGGAACTCTTTGGCATAGCTTTGTTAATTTAAACCGGTTTGGTTAAAGACCTTACACTGTTGCTGTCTACCAAGGGCACGGGATTCTTTTCCCCTAAAAGTGGGCGTGGTGATGAGAGCCTACTCTGGATGCCGGTCTGCTGTATGTAAACATAGGCTCTTCCTGTCTGCCTGCCGTAAATCGTTTCAATCGTTCTGATTTGGCGGGGAATAGCTATACAGAAATAGCCTATTTTCTTGCTGATGGTCTCGTTTGCTAATGTAGATCACAAAGAGGCATCAGTATTAACCTGTTTCATAACCAGTTAAAAACTCCTTGTAGTTGCTTTAATGCCAAACAGAGTTAGTTGAGTTTACACAAAGTCCTTTAAAATCTTGACTATAGCCAACTTGAATTTATGAGTTAGAGCCTTGTGAACATTGTCACTGATGGAAAATAAACAGGATTTTGTTGTTTAAGTTTATGTACATGTCTATCCATTGATTCAGTTGTCTCCCAAAATCCATTTGAATTGAAAAATGTTGCTTCTTGAGTCAAATATTGTTATACGATTAAAATGCGATTGATTGAGATTAATTAATTGCAAAGACTCTAATTCATTAGATTCATTTTTTTAATCGAGTCCTGAAATGGTCACTTGGTCAGTGTATCCTTATATATGTGTACACACACACACACACACACACACACACACACACACACACACAAACATTTATTTATTTATTCTTTTATTTATTTATCTTTAACCTATACATAGGCTAAAAATCTCAGAAATCTGGTCACCTTATCTTGATGGGAATCTTCCCGACCTCTTTCTTGCTTCCCATATGAGGTGAACGCGGCATTAGCCTACTTATCACAAGAACGCAACAATGAGCACCACCCAAATCAAATCAGATGTCATAAAAAGGCACAACATATCTTATTAGGAAAGCACAGATTTTCTGCTAACCAGCCACAAACGTGTCCTCTCACCATTTGAATTGTAGAGAAATGTGAGAAGGAAAAAATCAATCTTCCAGCAGGAGCAGCAGCTCATAGTTGGTTTGTAAAGGTTACTACCACAGGCATTTCAGACATGTCAGGTCAACACGAACCTAATGAAAGTACTACAGGCTCTCAAACATGTCAGATTAGAGATGTTGGACCTATGGAAACATAAAAACATTTGAAATGAAGTCTCAAAATAGGAATTTAGTTTTCTTCAGTCAACCTGAAGTAGTTTACTAGTAGTTTACTAGTGGTATACTAGTTTATTTATTGTCATCTATCGTACAGATTTTAGGAAACATGTCACTAAATCTATAGTCTTGAGGAAAAAGAAATGAATTCTGAATCTTATAAATCATGTTTTATATTAGGAGTCCTAACGGAACTGAGTACAGTCCAATAGGGATTTTTAGTCCTGTAAATTTCAGATAGAAGTCTTACTGGATTTGTATGAATTCTACACAAATCTTGATGGATATTTTCATGAAATTTGAAACCTTTTCATGTAGTTTTGGGAATTTAACCGTCTTCTTTGCGTGCTTTTTTATCTGTATTTCTGTTTGCTTAAGCACTGGCATTGCTATAGCAATGAATGGCTGTCATTTTATAAGATAGAATAGAGCTTGTCTTTGTGAAACCCCAAACACAGCACACAGACACACAGTCACACGTTCTTAACTGCCGCCTTCGCTGATATGCCATCAGGCGGGGTCGACATGTCCCATCACCCTACGGTTTGTCGTGCTGACTGTTTTCCACTTCCAGCTGCCATGCCGCTGTCTCATCACCTCCAAAATAAAAATGGTGATAATCTCAGATACATGGCTCACTGAAGTTGTCTTTTCTCTATTACCTGTAGGTGAAAGTTCCTTGATATGAACCATTTTCTATAACAGTTGGACTTTTAAAAGGTTCACTATGCATTGAAGTGAGGACCTTTTAGACTCAACAAATAAACATGGGAATAAACATGGGATGATTGATCCGATGATTGTTATCATCGGACCAGTGATGAGAACCCATTAGACTCAACTGAAAAAATAAAATCTTGGAGTAAGCAAGACATTTGAGGGTTGAGTCTACATGGTTCTCATCATTGGCTGAGCTCACTCATAAAGTCTGTGCTTATGCCTCGTTTTCCTCGTCAGTTGAGTCTAAATGGTCCTTACTTGAATTACACCTCAGTTTTGCGTAGTGCACCTTTAATTGATTGATTTTTTTTTTTTTCCATTTTATATACACATGCATTTTATATGTATATGTATGTCATATTGACGTAATTGAATTCAATGTATCCATTGTACATGCAGTAAGTAGTATCAAACTGAAGTGAGTTACATGAGGCCCTTTAAACAGGGGAAATTAATGCTTTCCTATAAATATAATTGATTTTTGTTCATATAATCCCATTTAATTTCAATTACACTACCTCCACTCTGTTTCCATTTAGTTCTATGTGCAGAAGGGAGCTAGAATCTCCCTCTGTGTGCCGCTCGCTGTGCGTCTGCTATCTGTCATCCAAACAGAGCCTTCAGGTCAGACCCTCTGCAGTATGGTGTGTGTGTGTGTGTGTTTACATACAGTAGCTTCTGCTGGTGGTTGCTGCATCTGGTTTTAGAAGAGTATGAAGGGGCGCCACAGTGCCTTGGGGAAGGAAAACAGCAGGATACGTCATCGCGGCACGCTCCCGCCTTTGCATCCTCCAACTCTTGTCCGTATGCCAACGAAGGCATCACGGCACACTTTGTCTGACCCTTCACACAGAGCTTAGTCGCACTTACACTGCTGACTTATTTGCCAGAGCTTGCATTGGCCCACATCCAGCTGGCTTCATCCCACACAGATGCCTGGAAAGCAAGGGTGAGATTTACACACTCCCCAACCATAGGAACGTGGTCCTGTGTTTATGATTTGTGTGGGCATCTGTGTGTGTGTGTGTGTGCGTGCGTGTGTGTGTGTGTGTCTGTATGTGTGTGAGTGTGAATGAGAGAGAGAAAGTGTGTATCCGTGTGTGTTCTCGTGCTTCTATCCTTGTGAGAACCATTTTGAGTTTTAGGTCTTCTGAGTGAGGACATTATGGATGGTCCTCACTTCTTCTACAGGTTAGTTTTGCATTAGGATTTGTGTTTATGGTTAAGATTAGGGTTGGGTTTATGTTTCTGTTACATCATCACTCCTACTCCGCACCAGCTCAACTTTAAGCTCCACTAGTGAAAGTGTGGTTCTCTATAGATGGCCGTGTTGTTTGGCCAGTCAGTCAGTCTGTTCACCATTTACATTATGTAGTTTGATTCTTAGTTTTCACTTTTCACGTCTTAACAGTTTAGTCAGTGTAGTCAGTGGCCCATAATAGTAATATCATTTTTCTTAATTTTTCTTCAGTATCATTTGGTAGTATTGTGTCTAATTACAGTATATTTTGGGCCTAATATGGCTTTATATTCACTGCCTAATTACAATATTGTGTGTGATTAGGTTATATTTTGGTAGTTTACTGTGTAATTAAGGACATATTGTTTATAACTTTTGTCCATTTTGATACAAAGTATGGCTTTGTGAAAAAAAATAAACCTTACATCAACTCCGAATCTGTCTTATTTACACAATGTATCGTGTATTACATGGTAATGAAATACATGTCTCAGAATTAAAAATAAATAAATAAATAAATCCAAGACCTTTATTTTAAATACACATGATACATTGAGTAAATAAGACAGCTACAGAGTTGCTGTAAGCTTTATTTTTTCACTTTAATGGCGCTAAGCTAAAGACTCCTGTAGACTTCAAGTCTTTATGCTAAGCTAACACAAAATGCTACCCACAGGAACCGAACCAGTGGACGTACAGAGGTGAAAATGGTATCGAACATCTTGTCTCAGTCTTGTTAAGTCGGCAAAAGGGAATATTGCCCAAATCGTTGGGAGTATTCATTTAAGTGCTACAGAAATCTTCCCACCTTCCATTAATATCATCATGGGATGAGGGGAGCCACTGTACCACCACTCAAATCCATTCATCCACGAGCCCAGCAAAGGCCAAGAAACCAAAGGCAACATGAAGACCCAGTTAAGCCTCAAACAACTTCTATCATTGGTTTATCTTATAGTGTCATGGGGGTGTCCAAATAATCTAGTATAATATGTTAAAATCTTCTGGGTGCTGTGTTCTCGGGTGTGGTTGAATGTTACTTTCCACAGTAATCACAGTCTTGTGTTGATTTCCCGAAAGACTTAAACAACGTGAGGGGGGAGAAAAAAAAGAGACGCAAGCATGTCTTCTTAATTATAAAGCAGCATTTATAGGAGCTCCACACTTCATTTAAGAGGCCTTAGCATGGCAGGGGCTGAAGACACTCAGGAGACAAGTTTATAGGAAAATGTGGGCTTATGTGCCTATTTTCTGACTTCATTTTTGTGGCCTGAGGCACCTTTTTTTTTTTTTTTTTTTTTTAAGAGAAGAGCCAATGTGAATTCTGATAAAAATAAGTTATTTGCTGTGCTTCTTGCTGCAGCAAAGTTTTCAGAATTGATGTTAATGATTTTATAGAAATATCTGTTGAAATTTTTTAATATTTGAGGACTTACCATGGCTTCCAGAGTCATATTTTAAGACACAAACTGCATTTCCATTTTCACACGAAAAAAGTCCCCTCAAAGGCCCCTCGTGCTGCGCCAAATAGACTGTGAAGTGAAGGACCCAGTATCTGCCTGGAATTCATCCTTTCTACTTATCGACTTAACACAAACCTCTCAAAGGTCCTCCAGTACTGTGTTTAACATACACCTAGAAATAAATAAATAGATATAAATAATTTCATCATGAAGACAAAATCATTTTTGATCTTTAAGTTTTGAAGACTTTAAGATACCGTAAAAGCTTGGAAAATCTGGAGCAATTTTTTTAAACTTAGTAAAAAAGACAAAGCTATCTATTGAACCAAAGAAAAACTCAGTCTACTTCTTCAGTTTCTTTCTTCACTTTACATTTAAAAGGAATTCACTACCTTTGCTTTTTCTAATTTATGATACCGTAAAAGTTTGGAAAATTTGGTCCGTTTTGTATTAAAATTTATAGACTTTGTCTTTGCCAAAACTAAGCTACCCTATGAACAAAAGAACTATCATTCAGTCCATTTCTTCTATTTTCACTGTGCAGTTTCTGCCTTTGCTGTTTTTGACTTTAGTGTAAGAGTTTGGAAAATTTGGAGAGTTCTGGGAGATTTTGTATTAAAATTTTTAGACTTTGTAAAAAAAAAATAGCTACCCAATGAAGTGTATTTCTTCTGTTTTCACTTTACATTCACAGCCTTTGCTGTTTGTGGTAGCAGTGCAAACTGTTGATGTATCTGTCCTTCACCCAATCGAAAGAATAACCTTCCCTGGATCGCCCTTTGTGTTTAAGAGCTGCTCAAATATCCAGGGTGTACACTTCTTTTAAAGTCTGGGTGTCATATAATGTTCCTAATGTCACCCATATCCACCCCCGCTAACACTTTGGAAATGAGGCGTCCCATTCAGTGTTGGCTCATTGGTAGAGCATCAAAGAGCGAGACCCTCATTATCCGCCCTCCATCTTGCGACGGGGATGTGAACACTCTTTTTTTCTCTCACGTTGAAGGGCTCCTTCTCATTCAATTGAAGTGCTTTAATATGCTTTAATGGCACACAGTGGAGACGTGCTGTGGCTTGTTAGCCGGGAGAGTTTTGGAACCTCTGTGAGGTGTTGGGACCAGCGCAGATGGACTGGAGGACTTCTGGAGTGTAAATGGTGTGTTGAAGTAGCTGAATCTGTAGCCTGTAATAGTTGTTTATAATCTATGGCTTTATGTTATACACTGGCTCAAAATGCATAATTTATACCCTAATTTAACTAAAAAACACATCTAACATATAACAGGAGAGTAAGATTTATTTGATTTTGTCTATTCAAATAGGTAAAACACTCAGTTACAAAAAAATACTCATCATGCTCTGAAAATCACCCTATAGCGCTGTCACATTTACCCTTTTAATTTCTTTCTAATTCACACTCTTTGAAGCTGTATATGACATTGCAGATTCACAAGTGGGTTTTCACAGGGTTTTTTTTTCTTTGAGGCAATGTGTGACAGATGTTCACTAATACAGACCAAACTGTCCTTATTCAGATAGAACATATGAACACTAAATCTAAGTGGCATTGCCATTTTATTCAGCCCACCAGTCCTTTTTCTCTACTTTGAGATTTCTTATGGGAAGGAGAAATAGTTTATATGCACAGAGAGATTTTACCAAGTAGCTCCTGTCTTCAGATCACCATAACAATGTTGTGCTGAATTCAACACATATGTTACCGAACCACAATTGTCCCACAGTTTTATGTAACATCATCACTGAGTGCATTATTGGTACCTTTAAATTTACAAGATGACACGTGATTGGGTAATATGTGTTGAATTCAGGACAACAATGTAACTGTTGATCTGAGGACAGAAGCTACTTGGTAACATCTCCATGTGTTAGATTAAATGCAAGGCAAGGCTTGCACATTTCATGCACTAAGGTAATTCAAAGAGCTTTGCAGTAAAAATAAAAAGTGCAGCAGCAATACATAGTGCTTTGCAGAATGAAAATACAGAAAATATAGTTAAAATGCAGTAAAATTAACAGGGGGAAAAAGTTAGCTATAGATGAAACAAGCCTATATACCCAACAGTGGCCAGTAAAAATGGCTCCCATTTTACTCTCAATATGATTATAAATCATGTGTTTTACTCCTTGTTTACCAGATGAGAAGCCTAATCTGAGTACACTCAATAAAGCCTTAAAGAAATACTCCACCGTTTTGGGCAAAATCCCTTTTTTCCGACTAACTCAAACTGAGACAAGATGTTCGATACCATTTACACCTCTGTATGTCCACTGCTTTGCTTCCTATGGGTAGCATTTTGTGTTAGCTTAGCATAAAGACTTTAAGTTTACCGGAGTCATTAGCCTAGCTCCGTCAAAGTGAAAAAAATAAACCTTACAGCAACCCCAAAGCTGTCTTATTTACACAGTGTATCATGTGTATTTAAAATACACATCTTGGAATTTTTTTTTTTTTTTTTAAACGATGGGAGAAGTTAGATGGTAGGAACTATAACTGATGAACACATGTTCAGCGGTTATAGTCACAACTATAGTCACAACTTATAGTCACAAAATGCTACCCATAGGACCTGAACCTGACGTACAGAGGTGAAAATTGTATCGAACATCTTGTCTCAGTCTGGGTAAGTCGGAAAAAGGGCGTTTTGCCCAAAACATTGGATTATTCCTTTAATTACTGCCATTGCCAGTTTGATGTCTCCACTAGTTATGTCATATATTCACTGTGACAAAAGCCAAATTGGAGGGGAGTGGTGAAGGAGATATAAAATGCTTGGCTGATTGGAAGTGTGTTGACTAGACAGTTGATTATTATCCTCCTCCTTCTCTGAAGTACTGTAAGTCATCAGTGAAGGGCAGCCAGGCATGCATGGCAAGTTTGCACAACCTATTGAAGCTCCTGTCCCAGAGGATTTGAGCTGGCTGACAGGGCGTAAGCTTTTTCGTCTGCCTGCGTAGGTGTGGCTCTTCTGAGGGTGGGGGTTGATGGTGTAGACTCAGACTCAAGATTAGCACCCATGGTTTATGGCCACACAATTACCCATCATCTCATTCTGCCGGCCTCCATTTGAGCTAGTCCATTTGGCTGATGAAGGCAATACCGTGGTAAATTCTTCCCTGAGAGACCTTTTAATTTGGTATCCACTTCTAGTCCTTTGAAATGACTTGTGAACTATTTACCAAAGTAAAGTTAGTCAAAGGGGAGTTTGTGAGTCGACTGACATGACTTAAAGCCGAAGATAGAAAGGGGGAATGGTTTGAAACTGACTTTTCTAGATTCCTCTTCTCACTTCTTGACAGGTTGACTCCTCAGTGGCTAATTATTGCTTGTCCTCTGCCATTCCCCTTTTCATGCCTTTGCTTGTTATATCTGCTGACCCAGGAAGCATGTTAAAATCTTCACAACAGTACCAGATTCTTAGTCATGGTGGATTCAAATTTAAGTCAAGCAATTTTGGATATTTTTTGGATTATATTCTCCGATGGATAGGGGCTGTTACATGTTTGTCAGATATCACTTTGGCAGTCTAAAATGTATTTTGACAATGGGGAAAAACATATCACCCATGCTCTTTTTGTCGCACACTGCATATTACTGTTGGAATTTGAAAAAACACATTTGTCTAAATGATTTCAGTGCAGAGTTTGACATATAAATTCATATTTGGTGTATGACTATCTTTTGGCTGTCTTCATAATCTTAAATAGACACAAAATATTTTGTCATAACTATGATAGAACTGTAAAAAAAAAAAGATTGCATAAGAAGCAGTAATGAGGTTGATACATACAGTAAACTTCTTAACCACTTTGATTCTCCCTTAAATTTCTCCTTAAATAGCTTCAAAGTTAAAAACAAGAAATCCATATTGTGCAATGTCACTTACATATTCTGTATGTACTGTTTGCTGCACTTTGTTGAAGCTATATCACACTTCTATTGAGTGAAATATTCAAAGCCAAGATAACATTGTTTTATGGCTGCAGCATTACATCAAACAGAAAATATCTAGATGTCTTGCTCATCATTTTATACACGTTTCCCTCTAATTCAGCAGAACATATTTGGTCTCTTTGGAAACCTTGGGATCTCCACTAGAGTTTAAAAATAAAGCTCTGCACAAAGCTCATCTATGCAAGAAATAATCAAGAAATAATAAAGAAAATTGCCAATCCAGAGGAAAAAAAAAACAGTTGAGAAAATGGAGGGAGAAGGACAGGGGTCGTCGCCTTCTCATGTAGATGTCAGCTTCTCAGTAGCTAAGATTGTTTGAATAGAGGTTGATCACGGCCTGGTCCCAGGCCAGGAGCACATTACTGGGACTCACATCCTGGTGTTGACAGAGACCTATCATCTGGTTTCCCTCTCCCACAGAGCAGCAGAGCACATTATCTTGTGTCCCGATAATTATGTCCTTGGTATTCTTGTGCGAAGTGGTAAACAAGTTTAAGAACAATTATAAAGGATATGTACGGCTTGTATGTATGGCTCTGGCTTTATAATGTACAAACATGACTGTAGAGTTATGGTGCCATTTGATTGGGTGTTACAGTGTCATTATGTGATTGTTTCCTGGGTACTTGCTGTTGTCTCAGTGAGATGTCCTGGCAGGGAAGGCTGGAAAACTTCTAACTGAGCTTCACCATCTTATAAGATTCAGATATGATGTAAAAAAAAATATTTTAGAGGCTTAGTGAAAACATGCAAAATCAAAGGAATGAGGCAAACAGGATGAGATGGACACAAGCTCACTCTAGGCAGCATGAAATGAGTTGAAAAAGGAATTTATAGTTTACTGTCAGAATATCATTATTTACAGCATTTTAGCTGGTATGATAAAGTAGCAACAATCAAATTGCCATTATAGTTGCATTACCAGCATTTCTTTTGCAAACAGACCACAAACATTACATTCTTTGGGCATGCTTCCACCAAGCTTAAACTAATGCCAGGAATAATGGAGTTGTTATTGTGAAGCTGGCATGAATGAAATGCTCATGGTTGGATATGCTGCAGCTAGAGCTGGGGCTTTAACAATTCTCTTATCTGTTCCTTGTGTGTGTAGATATAAGCTGTTATGTGCCTTTATAGCGCCAAAAAATAAGTAACTGATTTGATTGAAGTTGTGCTAGCAATCCCAAAACAAAAGATCTCAGGTGCCAACTCTAGTTATTGCATGATACGAAAAACACTGTGGCATGCAGAAGTCCACATCTTTAAAAGCTTCTGCTCCTTATTTTATATTCCTGTCTGCACTATGGAAATTTGTGCACTTTGTTTCCAAGAAAGGATACCCATTCGTAACCAGCCCGCCCCCCTCTAACAGAACGGACATCTGTATGGTATACATTTTAGGACATCCTCAGACCTTGTCTAAAAAGTTATTTGGGATAGATTGGGTAACCAAAATGGATTAAAGCAAAACCTGATAAAGTTTTACACGCATATAGACTTTAATCCATCTTTGTTTCCATGCATATGTACTTTGAAGATGGTTCCTCAGCAGCAAGTGGTTTCTTTTGCAACAACAGACAACAATGGAAAACCGCTTTCTTAAAACATCACACAGTTGCTTGCAAACTCTGAATATACAATGTATTTCTAACTTTCCCCTCAGCTTTGTCTGAAGGAGTTTTGTCAAAGGGAGTTTGGTTTGATGGAGTTTGGTCTGAGGCCGTTTTGTCTGATGTCCAGTTGTACTAGACCAAAGACTTGTCAAAGTTTTCCCGAGACCTAAAGTCTTTGAGTCTGAGGAACGATGCCGTTTTGTCTGATGCCTGAGAACTGAAGCTGGGCTCTGAGAATGTCCTAAAATGTACACCGTACACCTGGTTGAGCTCCTCCAATCTGTCATTATGAGGCTGGAAAATGGTGGCCAATCAATTTGATTAGAGGACAGCGTGGTGTGGTGGGGGTCTGGCTAGTATCCTCCCTGGGAACAGAAGGATTTCATTGAAAAACTAATGCACAGAATTCAGTATTTTTCAATAAATCATTACCTCATATGACTGCTCAACATCAAGGAGAGTCTTGAATCTCCAAAACTCAGTATGGACAGGAAAATGGGTTTTGAAAGCAGAAATCTCAGCACCTGGCCCAGTAATGGTAGAGTCATCAGTAGTAATCTGCCATATTAATTCACTGTAGATGTATTATGTTCATTTTGTGATATGGGACAAAAGTCGTACGTATCGCACCTATAAACAGTATCAACTTTGACAGGCTGAGGAAAACTATAACATAATAGAGCAAAATGAGAAGTAAAAAAGAGTGAAGAACATCTACCACATCTGAGTAACAATCTACTGTCTTGTCTGAACACTTAGTGGAATCTGCCTAGCACAGTGTAGGAGGAATTAAATTACCACAAATTAGTGCCAATTTACAAACTGTTTGCCTCTTAACCAAGTCAAACAAACGCTGACGTTCATGCTATTCTGGGGCAGTGGGTGATTTAATTCAGGCTCTGCCTATAGTGTGGTCCAGATGGCTTCCCTGTTGACCCATCTAACCCTCCGTCCTGCTGCAGCGAGACTAAACTAATCCAAACCACTGGACCTGGAGGCTTTTAATCACGCTTGTTTCTCTGTCATTACAGCCGAAGTTAATGTTTGAATAGAATTATGAGTTGACTGAGTTAATCACAGCGGTCACAGTGACCACAGGCAGACAGGAAAGCTACACCAGGGTGTATTCACGGCACGTTGTCTAATAAAGCTGGAAAAAGTAATGCTTTATCACTGTACATTAAACTAACCTCCTCAATTGGAACAGTTAAACATTACACAATTTATGGCCACTTGCAAGAGCAATGAATTTTACAACGAATCCCCTAAAAATGAGTTGGTTTTTTTTTCTTGGTCGGCAGACATAATGGAAAGTATTTTGCAGTAGAAGAAGTCTTGTTATTGTATAGATGAAATACACACACAAACAAAGCAGTGGTATTTCTATGCTGCTAATCTACTGCCCCTCCACCCTTTTCAAATACAAATATGTACAACAGGAGCCATGTTTGACAGAGCCTCTCTAAGTTTTCATTGTAATGAGTAACCACAAGGGTCTCTTAGGCTCTTTGCAAAGTCTACAGCCATGCACATCTGTTCAGATGAGCATTATGAATGCTTTGTGCTCTGATCATGGCAGCCCATAAGAAACCAATATTTTAGTCCTGAATCCTGTATTTCTGATGCTTTGGTGGGTTATCTAAAAATGGGAAAGAAAAGGGTTTAAATAATGATTTTATTATTGCAAACTCTTGGCCTGGCCTGTGCCTGGATTATGGCACAAAGGATATTGATAAACGTTGGACATTGATAGTACAGCTGTGTCATTGGTTGTTGACTGTTTGATTGGGGGAAGTTGAGAGGGAATGCAGTCTTAAAGACAATAGCTGAGTTGTGATTGTTGATTCTGGATCACGAGAGTCAGTGGGAGACTCTGTACTGTGCTAGAAACTTGCTTGATGGTCACACAAAGGCTTGCAATCACTGAGGTATTCTTCGAAAGGCTGAGCCCAGGTTTATGAAGTTGTCTTTAAAGGTGACTCATAGCATGATGGATCTGTCTTTGTATCCACAGGTTATTGAGCAGATAGCAGACGCCTAAGGTAGACATGACCCATTACAAAACTATTCGGCTGAGCAGGGTTTCATAATGTTTTTTTGTGTGGTGAAGTAGTGTTGATAGTGACTAATTATCAAACCTTAAGAGGACAAATGTCAAAGATTAGCCCAATCATGTAATCATGAATTCTCAAAGGACTATAGACTGAATAAGTAAGACATTCCCAGATCAGATGATCAGATGATAATAGATTTGAAAATTAATGTCTCTCTGTCTACTCAGAAAGTGCTGAGTATTTGTAAGATTAGACATCACAACTCGCTTATCTCGTAATCGCTTATTACTATTTGGTTTTCAGTGATACAACTAAATGCCCCAGAGATTTTGAAATGTTTTCACATTCCAACATACAGCAAGCGGTTCATGTAAATGTAATCATGCGGGTGTTTCCGTTTGACTGTGAGTTTGCAGGTTTGTGAGAATTCAGTTTGAACTGTC
This sequence comes from Neoniphon sammara, assembly GCA_900302535.1. NCBI lineage: Eukaryota > Metazoa > Chordata > Actinopteri > Holocentriformes > Holocentridae > Neoniphon > Neoniphon sammara. The sequence continues at coordinate 14,707 of OMKZ01050687.1, read as the reverse complement.
AACAGCACCCGCACACCATGTTACTTTAGTTACATATCCAGACATCATGTGGCATTTCAAACTGACCAGTCTTACACTTGTTAAAGCCACTTCTTCATTTTACACCCCTTTCATTTTTTCAGAAACAGATAGACAAGTGTGGATAATCTCACTTACTCTAAATGGGACACAATAATCAAAAGATGAGATGCCAAGTGTTGAGATATGAATCCTATCTACATTCATATCCAACGTAAAGCTATAGTATATTCAAGTGAAGTCTTCTTATCTAAAGAATGACTCCTATTTGATTTAAGTTTACATGATTAAACTATTTCCACCATAAGAGTGACCATCAAGCATTGTCTTTTCTGAATACATTATGATATCTCTGAAACGTGTAGCACTGGACTAAATGTTTTCTTCCTCTCTCTTTTTCATGTTGCTGTGTTGTGGCTGTTGGACTTTGTTCAACCTTTCAGGTAAGCAAATAACTTTTATCTTAATGTTTCGTCATCTCCACTCTTAGAGTCTTGATTAAAAAATGTTGGAAAACAATTATTCACACAATAGCCATATTTACAGCTTGTTTTGCAGGACAATAAATAGTGTTCTCATTATTGTCTTGATTACCTGTAGTTTGTTTGACTTAAGTAATTAAAAAGATTGCAGTTGGAATTAAAAATGCAATGCATCACTTCTGGGAAAGAAGGAGATGGCTCAAGCGGCTGTTGTACCCCAGTAACCCAACAGATGAGGATATGCAGCAGGGATTGGTGGGAGCCGGTGTTCCTGAATGAGCTTGGTGATGTAGAGTGGACAAAGAAGTTTGAGGTTGATTTTTACTTCTGTATTGAAGTGTCACCGCAGCTAGGCCATAGTGGCCAACTCCGATGCGTGCATTTATAGTTCTACATTGGAGAGTCGGCGAACACTGAGCCGATCACTGAAACACTGGACAGCACTGTCAAAAGTCCGTAAAAATGAGCAAAATTATATTTACATTAACTGAAATAGAGAGTCCACTCTTAGACACACTGGCAGTGTCCAAAGCGAAGTTTTGAAATATTTCTCACTGTAAATTTAGTGACATCTTGCAGTCTGTGTTATTTGGGAATGAGGTGGCGTACAAATGAACATCAGAGCATTATTTGCAAAACTCCTCCAACTGGCTCCGTATTGTCTTTGCTATCGGTGGAAATCAACCGCAAAACACAAATGAAGTACAAAGCAATGTAGTGGACCAGTCGTACTCCTTGTGGTCTTGCATCGCCCTGTGTGCAGTTAATTTTTTGGCAGTAAGCTACAGCAGCCTCTGCAGGAGCCACAGGCACTGACAGCATAGCCATGGAGGTATTTTGACGTATTAACTAACCTGTAGAACTAAACTGCAAAATAACCTAATTAGTTATAGCAAAACCAATTTGTGCACTAATCAGAGTTCAACCCTGACTAATGCACAGAAGTTTTGCAAGAACTGAATGTTGCACTAGCTGTGCAACATTCAGTCAAGATACCCACAATGGATGAGGCATGCGCAATTGCACAGTGCTTTGAAAATGCATACAATCACTTTTTTCATGTGCACTGAATTGCATTTTCGATGTTTATGAATGAACTTACAAGGTGTGATTAGGTGAGGTCTACATTTGTGCAGCTTTGCTCAATAAAACCATGAAAAAAAGCCCCACTGGCAGCAACCGTGGCTAATATCTGGCTGAGTAGGTGATGGTGCAAGTATAATTTTTCATACTAAAATTGCACTGCATCACCCAATTTGTATTGTCACCCCCTTCTTCATCTTGGCCCAAGCATTGTAATGAAGAGCCATGAAAATACCTATTAAATAAATAAGATCTGCTGGTGCCCAATGAAATTACCACTTTGCCAAGGCAGATTCAGTGCACTTGATCTGTGCTGGCACAAAAACCGCTCAGTATTTATAGACATGCCATTTTAGAGATGGAGGGACCCATGAACATTTGGGTTTCTAAATTACACATCACTAATCTGAAGATAAAGAGACACTGCTTCTTGTGCCCAGATTATTGTCTAGCTGAGTGACCTTTAGCATCACACTTGTCCAAATAACCTAAAATGAGAGAGAAATTGTATTTGTGTTGGTCTATTTGGTTTCTGAATAAGACAATAAGTAACAGTCCATAAAGTTACCGCTTACTTTGTGACACAAGTATCTCTTTTGGACATGCAGATAAAAACAACACAGGTACAAGATATCATCTCAGCAGCATGACACTGGCCCGCTTATGTGACCAGCGCTGCCCTTTGAATCCTAATAAGTTAGAATTAACATCGGCTAGCTTTCGAACGGCTCCTTGTTTAGCTTTAACTTTTCTAAGAGCCGTAACTGTTGTGGAGGAATAAATGAATCGACCACAGGAAAGAAAAACAAGGCTATAAGCAGAACATTAAGCAGGCGCCTGACATAGCGTGAAGCAGCATTTTAATATCAAATGTCTAATGGCTGCTTGTCTGACACTGATTAACCGCTCTGCTCTGGACTGCATTCCACTTCCCTCAACAAGTTACCTATTCTGGACCAAAGGGAGGGCAATGGGTCCTGTTGGAGGTACTAGTAGTTAGTTTGGGTTCCTGTTATTATACATCCTGTTTAATCCAAGGAAATTACATTTAACCAGGGTGTGTAACTACAAATAGTGCTGTCACCTAATTTACCAGTTAAACCTCTTCAACTTCCATCGGTGGGTTCATCATTGCTGCGCGACTGAGCTTTGTTCAAACCCACAGAACTTTATTTGAAATTCTAGCCGAGATCCCAAGGTTTCCAAATCTGTCCTGCTGAATTCCAGGGAAATGTGTATGAAATGATGCACAAGACATGTAGATAATTTCTATTTGATGTAATGCTGCAGCCATAAAACAATGGCAAGTGTGATGTAGCTTCAGTGAAGTGTTGCAATCAGCAGATACACAATATGGATGTGACATTGTCCTACAATGTAATTATTATTACTATTTTTTTTGAAGTTACTGGGAAATTTAAGGGAAAGTTTAAGGGGCTAAAGTGTGCCAGTGAACTGCACTGTTTGTGCTTACTGTTGTGGAGCTAAACAAGTGAATATAGAGGCCTTTGCTCACATGTCTGTGCATGTGTGTGTGTGTGTGTGTGTGTGTGTGTGTGTGTGGGTGTGTCTCAGTCCTTTCTGCAATATAGCGTATTTTGACCCTGAATGTACCCACTTCTGTTTGCAGATAGTATTTTAAATTACTCAGTCTTTTCCAAAATGGACAGTTAACAGCGCTCTACATGGACTACTAATTGAAGACACAAACTAATCCATCTTTCTGTTTGTAATCACCACATTTCAGCTGTTTCCATTAAAGAAATAGAGACAATTGAATTAAACTCATGGACAATGTAGCGCATTATCTGTGGCCTTCCTGTTGTTGCCTTGGCTCCTATTTTAAACCCACTGCCACCCATCCTGCCCCTCCCCCACCTCAGCTTCCCATGTCCGTTTGACCAAAAGATGTGAATGAGATGAGCAGTATTGCCTGTTTTAATATTTTATGATACATTATAGAGGTGAGGGGAAAACTTAAGTATCGCAAATATTTTTAATTTATTTATTTATTTTACAATTTTTTGATTGAATCGGCACGCAAGTATTGTGATAGTATATTGATGAGCAGGAACAGCTAAATCTTCAAAAAGTATATATTTTAATTCATTCTATTGCACATGTACATTTTATTTAACGTATAGCAATGATGCTGCTGAATGTGATGTGACATATGATGTGCATTGTTTATGGAAATATGACTCATGATATACAGTCTCTAGAAGTGTGTGATTCAATTTTTCCCATGGCCTAGTGTAAAAGCAAAAAAAAAATGCAATAAATTGGAACGTCGAATCGCAATACATATCGAATCGGCACCCAAGTATCATGATAGTATTGAATTGGGAGATAAGCGCATTGTCCCAGCCCTAATACATTATATTACCGCACTTTGAATTGGTCACAGTGAGTTTGAACCAGATGTATTGTCACTCTTAGGTTAACACAGAACAAGGTTAAACTAATGTGACAGACTGGCACACCTGCCTTAATAGAGCTGGACTCTTCGTCTCAAAACATGTAATATCCTGCTGTCCTTTTTCTTATGCAGCTCATTTATAGCTACATCAGAGATAGGCTGCTTTTTTGCATACTTTTGATCCTTTATTGTGACGTTTGAATAGGTCTCAAATTGAAGATTAAATTTAATAAAAGATAGAGTTACAATGTCTGAAAAAGTCTACAGTTTGGCTGTCTGAAGCCCGGTGATAAAAGTTGGAGCTACAGTATGTGTGTCTGTGTGCGGGAACCACTGACGAGAGGTCACACGTCCAGTGAATTGAGGATGACCTGTGTGTGTCAGCGAAACCTGAAATATGGAGCAGGTTGCGCTCGTCCTATGACGTGGTGTATTGTACAGGCTGAGGGTTGGTGCTGAGTGTGCGTTTACATTCTGCCCTCTTTTGACGCCCCTCAACCACCACTGGATGTTTGGAGGGGGGCATTGTATTAAATATTTGGCCTTCATTGTGGACTTCTTTTCCCCCACCTTCCCTCTCATTGTCGGTGTCTTTTTTTGGTTTATCGCCACTAGTTTGGTCTCTAAACTGTAATAAAATGGGATGACATGGATGCTTAGGTTAGTAGTTTTCATTCCAGCCTCCCACTATAATAGCTGATTTCACTGGTTTTCCTCTGCTTAAGTGTATGTTAATCAGTGAAATCAGCGTGAAAAGCACTGACCCATGTATTAAGATGGAAATATTACAAGTGGTATTGTATTAGGGAAGATTACATTCTAATTGAGGCAGATTTAAGTGGAGTCGTTGCTACATGCAGGCTTACTAAAGGGGCACTGGACTGTGAAATGGAAAGGAAAGGGGGCGGGGGTGTTGTTGGTGAGGGATATATT
>OMKZ01050686.1:0-10057 GCA_900302535.1 Neoniphon sammara | reverse complement strand
AGGTGAGCTGTGCACTGAAAAGTATTTCTGTGACTCACAGCTAATCTGACATTATCTGAATTGGCCTGATCGTGGAAGAAATCAACCCAACAAATCAGGTATTCAAAGGAGTTTAATATCTGCAGTAACTATTTGACCCAGGTCTTGAAGAGAGGGAGAAGAATGGAAATGTGGGGACTGGTGAAGAGAAAGAATAACAAACTGTAGGAACAGGGTGGAAAATAAAGGGGGGAAAGGCACTGGAAGTGAAAAGTTTCAAAGTAGAGGGCTGAGAAACAGAGAAAGTTATTATTCAAAGTAGAGAACTAAGTAAGTTCTGGTTCAGGTTGCTTGGGATCAGTGGTTTAATTCACTGTAATGGTTTAAGGTGACACACGGGAGCTGTTGAGTCCTATTCCCTATCCAGCCGCTTTCTACTGTGACTTCAGTCCTAATGGCACTCCTGGCACAGTGGCACTGGGCTCAAATTCAGAGAGCTTTATTTTTCCATAGTAACAGGGAATTTTGGATGGGAGCTACACGGCAACTTGGAGCAAACACATTACAAAACTTACATAAATGTTGCCATGCTGAACATGACTCTGTTTTCCAGACCTCAAGGGTGATCTTAGTCCAGTAAATTTCAGAGAAACAAAAGTAAACAAACAAAAAACACTCTTTTTTTTTTTTTTTTTTTGAAACCACAGTGCAAGGAATGCCCATCTTAACACAACATTAAATGTCATGTTCGGTCCAAAAACATATTTTAAGTGAAAAATTCTGGGTTGAGATATGTATACTTGTTTCTTAACAAGTAAAAAGGACAGTTCACCCAAAATACAAAAAAAAAAAATCCCACTTACACATCGAGTGCAATCTATCCATCTAGGTAGTGCCTGTGTGATATGGTGTTTAGGTGCTATTATGCTGAAATAAGGCAGAAAAGGGCAGATCGACTCCACTAGTATCAAAATAAAGGCAGCTGATTCCAGTAAATACTTGAAACAAGTTAATTTGCATTGGAAATGTGTGGAATTATCTCACAACATTGGCTGATTTGTTCACTTATTTGAAGATATATTAAAAAAAAGGTTTTAAAGGCTCAATACTAGATTAAATGACTTGTTCGGGTGGCTGTTTATGATTATGATATGGATTTGGACTGATTGCCAGTGATAAAGCAAAGCAGTGAGATACAGAATAAGACATGCAACTGTCATCATATCGGTATATACAGACATATAATACAGACAGTTACAGCTCTGACACATGAAACAGTGTCAGAGCTGTATCACGATGTGTCCAAGACTAATACATCCCTGATCCACACAACAAGGGGACGCATTTTAGTGCTCGGACCATATAGTAAACAATAGTCTGTCAGAGAGCATGTTGTGTAATAGGTGTAGTGGTAGTAAAAGAGCTTTAAACGGCCCTCTGGCTCACTGACAGAACATATTGAGTCTAGTAAACACACAGCGGGGGGTTCAGTAGATTGCACGGCAAGCCAGCAGGAACTTCCTCTCCGACCCAAACCCTTTTTAAAGCATCCCACAAGACTTGAGTTAATTCAACACAGTAAAGTTAAGTAAATTCTAAATCTAACCTTGCTGTCCTGACTTTGGACACTTTCTGGAGTCCTTTTAACCAAACTGACCTCTTTTCTTAAAGGGGCACAACACAGGTCCTATTTTGCCTTCCTGTCAACAGCTGTGATCCTATCTGCCCTGTAACAAATATGCATAAGTGGGTACAGAATATGCTAAGTCAAAGCTAAACTCACCTCAATTCATTCCCATTAGTGTTCAAAAATATGTGAAAAACTGAAACTTTAAAGTCGATAGATAATTCCAGCTTGTGAATACATGTCGGCATGCACTTTTTGCAAAAATTACCGTAAATCCATCAAAGTTTGTGCACTTAAAGGTAACTATGTCTTCCAAGGCGCATTCAAATTCTGCCTCAACAACTTTCCTCAGTTTTGCTGTGAGTGGCTGTGATTGACAGCTCGGAGGGCAGAACCCAAGTATAGTGGCGGTCAGTGATTGGCTGAAAGTTGCACCGCAGATCAAGGAAACAGGAGTACACAACACAGCAATGCTTAGAACACGGAACACATTTAGTATCAATGTCTGAATTTTAAGTGATTATAATAGAGTTCAACAATAATTTTAGCAAACGCACATGGTAGCCAGTTGTTCACAAAGTGGAATTACCTATGAATACCAACTTTCAAGTTTTTACAGAGCTTTGTTTTTTTATATGAATGGGAGAGAGTTGGGGTCAGTTAGCTTTGATTTCTAAGCTACCCAAGTATATTCTGTATGCACTTATGAAAGCGATATTTATGACAGACAAATATGATCATGTCTGTTGCCAAGAAGTAAAACTAGGGCCGGTTTTTAAATGACAGGACCCTTTGTTTTATGTTTTATAACTCTGGCATCTAAAACAGTGCTATGCCTTCTCATGTGTTTGCAATGCTTCCTCACATTAAACACTGCCACACTGGGGTAACAAATCTTCCTACAACCACACCCTATTGATGGTTCAGAGAATCCTGTGGTCAAACAGTTGTTGAAATCTCTCCCTAACACTTTATTTATCCAATATTTCCACATGTTGCATGGTAGCAACTTTGCAATTGGAGCCTGCCTGGCTCTGCAAAGTCCCTAAGACTCAAGTAATATGGCTTGCACTAGAGAGCCAGCTTATTAGCATCGTGTTTTTCATTCACACAGTTTTGCAGTCTGCTGACAGTGGAAACAGACAAACATGCAAAACTCAACATTGCTAACATATTGACAGGCTAACCTGAAATAATATTTGGTTTGGACGGTGAGGTACAATTGTACTCCAGCAGCACCATTTTTCCTTTTTTTCCTCTTTTTTTCTTAACTCTCTCTGAGTGTCCCTGCCTACAGTGCAGACACAATTTCAACAAGACATATTGCTGTTAATATCCAAAGAATGGAATTTCTATCTGGTAGCACAATCACATATGTACACTCAGGGAATTAAGTCTTATGTTAGGGAGGGAAAGACTGATGCTGCTACCAGAAGGTCTGAGAACTGTCACACATATTGCTGTGAGAATTACCCAACTGGCCAATTCAACACAATCTGCTCAGCTTTAGCTCTGCACATGGCAATTTTACTATTCCCAGTGTCTCACTACACTGAGTCACCAAAAGGCTATCAATTTAAAAGTAATGGTGTTTATTTTTCCAGTACAGGATAATGCATATAATTTCATGAATACAACTATGTCACATGTTTTGTCTGGGTAAAGGGTCAAGTTGATTCATGTAGGACTGTGCTCTATCATTATCTACAGCCTAACTGTGTAGCCAATGCAATCAGACACTCTCCCTTTCTTTCATAGACGCATAAGAGCACGAAACAAAGTAGCCCTGATTGGATTTGTAAACTAGGTTACTATATTCAGGCGCCCAAACAGGAAGACAGTCTCATGCATAAGCTAGAGCCCCCTTCTTAAGTGTTTGAGAGTGTTATCCAGTTTGGAAAATTATACTCCGTGCTAATGCTAATCAGCTATCTACAGAGGGGCTTCCTGGTGGTTCGGTGTCCCTTCTTGCTTTCTAAGTCTCTACTTTGTAAACAAATTTGTAAACTAATAAAGGCAAAAAGGTCCAAAAATAAAAATTTGTAAAAACCAAACAAAACATAAATCTGGTATAGAGAGTCTCAGTAACCACGTCATGGAGATCCACTGGATCCACAGGATTGAGGGAACATGGAGCCATTTTCTGTTCCCAGTTCATGTACTCACCAGTTTAATGTGATAGTACAGTTATAGCCAACTAGTTAGGTACCAGTGGTTAGCTATAAACAGAAAAAATAAAAAATAAAATAATTTTTAATAAAAAGCTTCTAAATGGTTCTTTAAAAAATTTGTGGCTCCATAAAAACCAACTACTAAAGAACTACTTTGTTCAATGGATGATTCCGTATTTGAAAAAGACACTTGAAAAGGCTCTTTAGAGAAATTCTTCTGTCTCTAAAGGTTATTTAAAGGACTTCACTAAAGGTTCTTTAGAGAAGAACTTTGAAGAACCCTTTGAAGAACCCTTTTTTTCCATCTTTGTGGATTCTTTGACAAACCATTTAGGAACTGGTTCCTTAAAGAATGGTCTAAAATGGTCTAAAATGGTCTAAAAGGCTCTTTGTGGAAAAGGTTCTCCAATTAAATCACTCTGAAGAACCATTTTCAGTTCTAGTTAGCACCTTTATTTTTTGTGTGAAACATGATTTGAATACAAAATCAGCCGGATATCAGTGGCAAAAGGATCAGTTCCCAGTCAAAGCAGATAATTAACATATCTATTCAGCTCTGTTGACACGGTAAAGTCCTATATTTGGAAATGCAATCAGCTGTTCACAACAACGATTGTCCAAAAGTCAAGGCCTCCAATATGGCCGCCAGAGGACGCAATATTTCACCTGCAAGCCCTTTATTAGAGAATGTGTGTGTGTTCATGTACTACCTAATGCGTGGGTAAAATATTCTATTCTGAACACTGAGTACATGTGTGGGTGGTCACACGTGTATGTGTGTGTGTGTGTGTGTGTGTGTGTGTGTGTGTGCACGCGCGCACGTAGTGAATTTGGAGACACAGGACAGAATCAGAGTATGCCACTCCATCCGTCATTCCATCGGACTTCCTGTCTTTCTCTCATGTACGCAGACTGAAACGGGAGGGCCTGCAGTAGTCATCCAAACAGATGCTTGGCAAAGAGAGAGAGAGAGAGAGACAGAGAGAGAGAGAGAGAGAGAGAGGAAAAGAGAGAGTGAGTAACAGAGAGAGGGTGGGTCAGATGCCAAAGGCAAGCATAAAGCAAGAAAATGGGAATGTGAGAGGCATAGGAATATATCACTTGAATTACCTATATTACTTGAAGTACTCCTGTTGGGTTAGCTTACTGAAGAGAAGTGAATGGAGAGACAGACTGAAAGAGAGAGAGAGAGAGCCAGAAAGCATTAGAGAGTGAGGGAGTCAGACAGAAAGAGGGAGAGAGAAAAGGAGGAGGCGGCTGACCAGCAGGAGAGATCGATGGGAAACAAGAGCAGCAGCAGCCATGATAGAAACCAGATGTAGACCCTACGATACATGACCGGGAGAACGGGGTGACGAGAGAGAGTGAGGAAGAGCAGGAATGGGGAAGGGGGGAGGCGGGGGGTGATGTGAAGAGGAAGAAGACTGAGAAATATCCCGACAGAGGAAGAGAGATGGAACAAAAGAAGGCTGGAGGAAAGGAGAGGGGAAGTGTGAACAGTGGCCGAAAAAAATAAGTGACAAAGGAAAAAAGGACAAAAAGAAAGAAGGGAGAGAACATATAAGATACTTATTTCCTTTTTTTAAATCCTCCTGTACAATCTAACCAGACCTGGGTCAGACAGTGGGCTATTTGCAAAGACTTTATGTTTTGTTTTAGCCTACTTAAGTGCCATATCAAGGGCGGCTGTCACATAGCACCACACAATAAGGCACGTAGCACATCCGATGCAAATGCATGAGGCAAATAGTTTGCCTCCATTCGTTGGGAAGTGAATAACTTTGTGCACACGGCATGATGGGATAGGTGGCAAGGTGAACTAGGGCTCCACGACGATGAGGAAAGTTGAAATAGATCAAGCTTATTGCTGCATTCATTTCAACTCTGAATATCTTAGACTTGCTGGTAATATCTGATTTGTAAATTTTCAGTCTGCATCAAGATTGCGCTCACGGAGTCAACTTGGAAAAATGTAAAATGCAAAGAAGAACTCTTCATTTTACTCCAAGGGGAAAAATGTGTATGCAGCAGTATTTTGTTTAAGTAGTAAATCTGCACTTAAACTGATTCAATTCTTAGCGGTTTCTTACGGTTCTTTATGGTTCATTGTTTAAACAATAAACCAAAAATGACAAAATACCATTTGTTTTCTACCAATTTGTGTGTTCTGACATAAGTTGAACTGATATCAGAGAAAATGGAGCTCTTAAATGATAGCTGAATTTCCAAATTTGCATTCCACGTTGGATGGACCATTAAGTTCCTTTTTTCACGTCAGTTTTTAATGAGGACAGCCATTATTCCTCAACCAGTCACATTTGGTTAGCCTGCAAGATGGAGATTGTTGTTCCCTCTGGTGTGTGACATTACGAGAGGTAACCTAAAATAATTGCTGTTAATATTAGATATGGTAGGATAAATGTGTAATTTTAGCTTGCATCACGCTAGCTATAGCCACTTAGCTAGGTAGCTAGGCTGCTATGGTAAAGCACAAAAATATGAAAATTTTGTTTTCTATGCATATGCTTATGGATTACATTTGAGCAAAATGAAATGAAGATTGTGATAAAATCAAATAAAATACAAAGCAGATCTACATCAGCCCTGTTCACGTCAACATCTCAGGGCTTGGCCACGGAAGTTCTTCACTGGAGTCTGATCAGTATCCGTGAACAAACAAATTTGTAAGATTGTGAACGCTTGCATGTATGAGCACGTAACAAGGACTCGCTTCTGGACTTTCAGCTCTATCACTGGGTTCCCATTCACGCCCACACAGTCATGCTCATCTGCTCAGTAACTAGACTCAACTTCGGTTGTCGCTACCAATTCCACCAGGACTCACTAGTTGTCGCTCTTGTTAAGAATTGTAATGAGGAGCAACATCCGTATTTAGCTCTAAGAAAGCTAGAGACAATGTTAAATATATTGAGAATCTGCTTCGATAATGCCTGGCCTCCAAACACCCCCAATGAAACAAATACAAGCAATGACTTTTGATGGAGCAAAGCGTTACCGTATGGTCTGTGTGTACCGTGAAGTGTCAGAAAGTCTAGACAATCACAGGAAAGTCAGTGTAAAATACATTACTGTGACAGACAACTTGATTCACACGATCTGGTTTTGCTAACATCTCAGTTGTTTTGGGATCAGTCCATCAACGGGCTGGCTATCCGGCTGACTGGCTGGGCGTTTCCTACATTGCCTAAGTGTTTCAACATTAGGGGAGGCGACATAAGAGCATTAGAGAAGGGAATATACCCTCTGTCACAGATTATGACAAAGAGGCACTGTGTGCATGTGTTAGCATACATTTGTACTGATGCATTTGAGCAAATGTATCTGTTTATTAATGGAAATACAGCACTTTCCTGTATGCAAGTGTGTGTGTGTGGATTTGTGCATACTTACATGTTCAAATAGGCCTACATACAAGCATACAAAGCATTATTAAGTGACTTTTCAGTGGCATTTATTTTAAGTTGACAAGCATTGATTAGAGGATTGTTTGTCCAATTGTGTGAGCTAATAAGGCTCTGTGGTGGCTGTTCAAAACCATCAGAAAGAATTTAATGGACTCTTTAATGAATCATAGAAACACTGGGGAAGTGTCTTTTACACTCTAAGAGATAAATCAACACTGATGGTTTTGCTGTGTATGTGCATGTGTGTGAATGTGCCTGTCCATCTGGTGTGGCCTACATGTGTTACTGTTTTCCATCCCTACCCACTAAACTTTCACCAAACTTTCCCATTTGGGTGTAGAGGAGGGAGAAACTGTATTGCACATGTTCTCCCTACCCTGAAGTCCATGCCATCCCTTGTTTTCTCCCTCTCTCTCTCTCTCTCTCTCTCTCTCTGTCTTTTTCTCTCAGGTCCAATGTGGAAAATGCGGCATCACTGAAACCACTGTCCCTGCTGTCCAAGTCTCCTAAAATAAAAAAAGTAACCCTACCCCCCTCTTTATACTGCTCTTTCCCACTTCAACTCTTTCTCTCTTTTCTTCTGTCTTTCCTTCCCTCTGCCTGCCAAAGTGCTCCACCCTGTCCCTCGCACAGAAGCGGGAAAACTAATATAATCTAAATCAGTCCCACTTTCTTTCTTTCTTTAATGTATGTGCCTTCCATTCGTCTATCTTTCTCTCTGTCTGTCTGGCTCTGTGTCGCTCTGATCAGACCATGAGTGGGTGGTGATGGTAAACAAAATCCCCAGAGATGGAAGGGAGAGCTGCAACTCTTTCTTGTCCCCTGATTCCCTCTCTGACTCAGCTGCAAAATCACCAGTGTCGCTCACAGTTTTAATCTTGTCATTATAATTTGCTGCCATTAGGATCTGTCGGCTTTGGCAAGCAATAAGCTGAGAGTTATAGCTGCTGAATAAGCTTCCCAAATCCCATGCATGCTTTACGGAGAAGTGTGGGATAAAACTAAAATACGAAATTGATTGTCTGTAGGCAACACTCCTATACTCTTATATAGGAAAAGAACAATATCCTGAAAGACAACATGCAAATATCACATTTATAAAAAAAAATATTCTCAAACTTTATACTTATACACAATGCTATAGGTCATAAATTATACTACAGGGAATCCAATGATAATATCATAGGACATCAAAACAATTACCACAAACAACAAAAATGCTATTATAAACTACTCAGCACTACAGAAAACACTTAAAGTCTCTAAAGCTTTATTATAGCAAAATAGTGTCTTTTCACCCAGTGTGGTGGCGCTTAAATATAAACAATGTTAGTATTTCTGCATTCATTTTCACTCTAAACATCCAGGCTGTCAATCCCAGCCCTGCATGCTACTTTACAAGAGGGGACTTACCATGACTTCAGTCAGGAATTCCTACATAGTCCTCAGCTCCTTTCCTGGATTGGCTTCCTCTCTGCATTCTCCGCAAAGCACTTTCTCCTCTCAGATCAGATATAATCAAAGTCACTACTTAAAAGTTACACAGGCTCCATTAGTTCCCTTTAGCGATTTGTGTGATTTTTCTGTAAGCCTTCCTCCTTTTTTTACGCGCTGAGCCCGCTAACAGACTCTGGTCCTTCGCCCCTTCTTCTTCTTCTATTCCCGACTCACCGCTATTTCCCAGCCTGGGAATGTACAAACTGCATTTTTTCCCCTTTCGTCTGCCCGTCAGTCCCATGCACTCCCACCGCCCTGCCCTCCTCCCTCTCCCCTCACCTAACAAGAGCACTACAGTCCCTCTCTGCGCTCAAACTTTCCATTTTTTTTCCCTCCCCCCGGAGTAAAATAAATGAATAGACAATGAAACAGTGTTACCCCACCCAGGCGTGCTTGCAAAAAACCTCTGATGTTTTATTTGCTGGAGTATTGGTGAAATTACACGTTTTTCATTCTCAATGGGGTCTAATTAAGTTTAAGTTGAGTCGGTGCCTAATTAAGATTCATTTGGTGTAATTAGAGTGAAAAGGGTCGCGGCATTCATAAAAAGGCAAATTCGGATATTCATGCAGGGATTAACAGCGACGATGTTTCTGCAAGTGTGATCTTTCAATCTCATTAAGTTTTAAAATGTCTCATTATGGCAAAGAGAGACTATTATTTTTGCGTCAAATTCAAGGTTAATAACTATTTTATTATAGGGAACAGATATATGTGAGTAATTCTTCACGTTTGCTTCAAGCAGAATAGTGTCAGGTGAGTAGTGAGAAAAAAAATATACCAGACTGACTTACAAATACTTTCCTGGGATTGTCTCAACCTACTGGCAGCCGCTGAATTACCCTTTTTGAAGCAAACCCCACCCATCTGGCATGATTGAAACAGACCAAATTAAGGATTTGCAAATATTGTTTGAGCCAGGCCTGACTTGAGTGGGCTATACTTTATCTTCGTTGCCCCCTCAGGTTAAGCCTGTACAAAGTATTATTCTGATTTTTGGCAGGAAAATGTGGCGGAAATTCATCATTCAGCACACCAAAAAATACACAGGCTCTAGTGCGGTATATTTTAGTCAAGGAAGGACTTAAGTCACATCATTTGTTAAAAGTTTGGGCTATCAAACATGAGTAGTTTTTTCTCTAAATATAAATCTCAATCTCCCATTGTAGAGTTCAACTTTTTACCTGCTTAAGGATTTATTGTGATTTCCTTCTACCACTGCAATCCAGCAGAGTTGAACGGTTGAGAGCATGATCTAGGCCTAGTGAACCCTCACTAAAAAGTAAAAAATAAAGCCATATCTCTGGTTGAAAGTGCTGTGGCTTATTGTTCCTTGTCTCTATTATTGATTCTCTGCT
>OMKZ01050681.1:0-13024 GCA_900302535.1 Neoniphon sammara | reverse complement strand
ACATAATATAAAACGTCATGAAAGAATCTTCTTAAACATATGTCTTTTACAAGCAAAGAGGACAATAGCTTTAACATGGAAAAGTACGAGTAAGCCAGGTATTGCAATGTGGTTTAGGGAACTATCTTCCTGTTTACCTCTGGAAAAAATTTCTTACATTCTTAAGAACAAACAGGAGACATTTCAAAAAGTGTGGGGTCGATTTATCCACTATACTAAAAACAATGATCTATCTCATCTGTTGAATGAACGTGGAGTAGAATAATTGCACCCTCTGCTAAACTCTGTTGCCCCCATTTAAGTCACTGGATGGTACGGCAGGGGAAGGTGTATGGTCTCATGATCTCATAGCTTTATGAAAACATTCTGTTAACCGCCATGTTCTATTTGTCTCTGGTTCCATTTTCGTCTGCACTGTTATAGTGACCATTTGTGTATAAAGGGGAAAACTTATTGTAGGGTTTTAATATTTTTGTTTCATTGAATGTCCCCGTCCTATAAGGACCTGTGTTAATATATTGTTTTATTTATGTTACTTTGTTAACCTTTCATTTTGTTTTGTTTTCTACATTTTAAAAATTCAATAAAGATATTGATGAAAAAAAAAAAAGTGTGGGATCATTTTTCGAGGGTAAAAGGATGACCCCAAGAAGGTGACATGTAAAATTTGCAGGCAAAGATTCGACTATCATTCGTCAACCTCAAACATGACATATTATTTGAAACATGTAAGTAGCCTAACATTAGCCACCTAGCATGGCCACTTTAGATAGCCGAGATAAACATATTGTCAAATGTGCTATTAGGCTTATCTAAGTGTCCGCAGGGGCTGGGGAAGCTAAATTACCTCACATACTGCATGTCTAACTTAATGGGCATTTCTCTCTATACGTGCATCCACTTCAGAGTCATTGCTGCTTTTGCCGGTGTCATTAACGGGCGGCTTGCGTGGTGCCTGCACTTGTAAAATTTATATGTAAAAGGTTCATTATTACGGTTTTGTGTTACTCTGTAATGTAGCACAGTGTTAACAATGTTGCGCTTATTCTGTCCCCTTCGTCCGTAAAGCTGAACTACATGACAGATAGCTAAACAGATGTCCTGGGCATTGAAAGGATTGAATGAAGATTTAGACGTAGAAGTAAAGTTCAAGCTGTTTACTTGTTTGTCCTTATCTTACGGCTTTCTTACAATGTGATCCAGACACACTCTGTGAAACTAAAAACACACACAAAAACACGCATAGCATTAAATACAGTATCAAACTGGAAAACCTATCCATAAACCTATTTCTATATGGTTCGATCTGGTATTTACCAAAGATCCTTTTAAAGTGTGAATTTCCAAACAGACAACAAATTATACTCCAATACTTGTTCAAACAAATCAAAGAAGTAATATAAACTTACAAACAAAGCTTCTCAGCGGCTCAACATAGGTGGATGCGAAGGATTGAGTTGGCAATGCTTTTCAATATACCCCTCAAACAATATGGCTGCTCTCAGCCTCTAACGAAACCATGTTATCACACTGACCAATAACAAAAGGGCTGATTTTGGCTGTGGTTCTGTGTCTCACCACTAGGAGGTGCAGTGAATTCTTAACTTATAATGCCATCACACTCCCCGCCTGGTATTGTACACAATACTTATGTCTCTGTACAGTAGATGCTATAACGGAAAATACACAAAATGCTGTCCACTGTAAACACTTAGGAAGACATCAGCATTACTACTTCTGTAACAGGTCTGAGAAAGGAACGTTCAGTCCCACCTTTCGTGACCTTAAGCTCAAGCTTCCTGACTCGTCCATCGTCACCAGGGTGGGTCGTGGTAACAAGGGCCATTGGCCATTGATTTCTGTTCACATGAGTATCTTTGAGCAGCACCATGTCTCCTGCCTTGACATTGGGCTGAACGTCTTGCCACTTCTTTCGGCTTTGACGAGTTGCAAGATATTCTTTCCTCCATCTCTCCCAAAAGGCATTTGGCAAGTGCTGGACTCGCTTCCATTGTTGCCGATAAAGATCTGCATTCTCGAAGGCTCCTGGAGGAGAAAGAGGGGTGCAAACCTTCTGTGTCAAGATCATTGCAGGTGTCAGAAGAAGTGGCGATTCTGCATCAGTAGAGATGGGTGTAAGAGGTCTTTCATTTATTATTGTGGTAACCTCAGCCATCAAAGTCAAAAGCACTTCATGGGTCAGATGTGAGGGGCTGATCTGAGAAAGCATAGAGTCAAGGATCCTTCTTGAAACCCCAATCATCCTTTCCCATACTCCCCCCATGTTGGAAGAGTGGGGGGGATTAAACGTCCATGTACATCCTTCCTCACTGAGATACTCAGATACATGGGTGTCCTCTTGTAAGACGATCTGCAGCTCTTTGCAGGCTCCTTTAAAGTTTGTGCTACAATCAGAGTGGATGGCTTTAGCAGGTCCATGCAAGACAAAGAAGCGCCGCAAGGCATTAATAAAGCTAGATGCATCCATGGATTCTATAAGCTCAATGTGTACGGCACGTACACTAAGGCATGTGAAGAGGACTGCCCATCTTTTACTGTTTGCTGCACCTCCTCTGGTATGGCGAGTTGAGATCTGCCAGGGTCCAAAAACATCCAGACCCATGTTTGTGAAAGGTGGTTGAGTGCTGAGGCGACTACTGGGAAGATCCACCATCTTTTGTGTTGTCATTCTTCCACGAAGTCAATTGCAGATGACACACTGGCGCAGGTGGCTGGAGATTCGTTTCCTTGCTCCAATGTTCCATATACCATCTGTGTGGATTGCTCCCTCAGTAAAAACTCTGCCTTGGTGTTGAACCTTTACATGCCAGTAACGTATGAGTAGTGTTGCCACATGGCTTTGGCCAGGAATGATGAGAGGGTGTTTTTCATCATTCTCAAGAGGAGCATGATGAAGTCTTCCTTCTATTCTTAAGAGTCCATGTTTATCAAGGACAGGATTTAGTCTCCTCAGGGAACTACCTTTGGGAATGGCCTTCCCTTTCTCCAAACAAGCTATCTCAGTCTGGTATGCTTCCCTTTGCACACACCCAATGATGACAGTCTTTGCTTGCAACAGTGTGTTGGGTGGATGTGGCTTTGAACACTGATGCCAACCACTGCACTCTTTTTTGTTGCTGTTCTTTTCAGACTTGAAAGACTGAAAAACATGAATGAGAGTGGCATCTGCTCTGACAAGGGGTTGCCATGTGGAAAACCTCTCAAAGCGACTGTAACCAAGGGTTCTTTGAGACTCTGTGGCTGTAGTGACATTGCATCTCACCTCTACATCAGCCTCAGGATCAACAAGGTCATAAGTCATCTCTTGAGTGATGTCTGTTTCTGTTGTCTGCATCAGGAACTCAGGACCAGTGAGCCAGTTGGTGTTTGAGAGTTGAGCTGCTGGGATAGCTCTGCGGGGTTGTGTCTAGTATGGACATAATGCCACTGTTCAGGCCTTGTGAATCTCCTTATCCGCTCCACCCTGTTGCTGACGTACACATAAAATCTTCGTTTTTCATTATAGATGTATCCCAGCACCACCTTGCTGTCAGTATAAAACTTCAGGCTGTCAGGGTTGATATTCATTTCATTCCATACCAGCTCAGCAATTTCAACTGCAAGGACAGCTGCACCCAATTCCAGCCTGGGTACAGTGTGAACGGAAATGGGGGCAAGCTTGGCTTTTCCCAAGATGAATCCGATGCGGCATTTTCCCTCGACATCAGTTACTTTCAGATAGGCCACAGCTGCAATGGCATTGATGGAGGCATCTGAAAAGATGTGGATCTCTTTGCACTGAGCATTAGCGAGGGAAGCTGGGGTATATGCTCGAGGTGTTTCAAAATGCTCTAGGTGTTTCAGTGAGTCTCTCCACACCATCCATTCTTCCTCCTTTTCTGCTGGGAGGGGGGCATCCCAGTCTCTGTTATCACAAGTAAGTTGTCGCAGCAAAAGCTTTCCTTGGATGGTGATAGGAGCTGCAAAGCCAAGGGGGTCGAACAGGCTGTTGATGGTTGCAAGAACTCCTCTTCTGGTGTATGGTTTCTCACTGTCAGCAACACGGAATGTAAAGGGGTCATTTGCCAGTTCCCAGCTAAGTCCAAGGCTTCGCTGTACTGGAAGTGAATCAATGTCAAGATCGAGATCTTTCAGATCTTTTGCATGGTCTGTTGATGGGAAAGCCTGCATAATGACTGAGCAGTTTGATGCAATTTTATGTAGTCTTAAGTTGGAGACTGCAAGCATGTCTTGGGCTGCCTTTAGAAGATCAATGGCTTCATTGACTGATGGCAGTGACGTGAGTCCATCATCAACGTAGAAGTCTCTGTGTATGAACTGTTTTGCTTTTTCTCCAAACTCATCCTCTCCATGCAGAGCTGCTCTCCATAGTCCATAGATAGCAACTGCCAGGGAAGGATGGTTGCGAAAAACATGGACTTTCATCCTATACTCCAGCATTTCCTTGGTTGTGTCGTTGTCTTTGAACCACAGGAATCTGAGGAAATTCCTGTGGTCCTCCCTGATGACAAAGGTGTGGAACATTTGCTGAATGTCTACTGTGATGGCTACTTGCTCACCCCTAAATCGCATTAGTACTCCGAGCATGCTGTTGTTTAAATCTGGTCCAGACAAAAGTACATCATTCAGCGAGATGCCTTGGTGTGAAGCGCTGGAGTCAAAAACAACTCTGATCTGCTACCAGCATTCTTCTCCATCCTGCAGAAGTGGAGCCAGTTCAGCATGATCATTATTGAAGATTTTCTGCATGAAATCCACAAAATGGCTTTTCATTTCAGGCTTTCTTTCTAGGCTACGGCAAAGACTGGTAAAGCGGTTCAGAGCTTGCTCTCTGTTGTTGGGGAGGCGTGGCCTTTGGCTTCGAAATGGGAGGGATGCCACCCAACTATTTGCATCATCCAGGAACATCTCCTTGTCCATCAACTGAATGAATTGTTTGTCTTCAATTGAAGGAGCAATCTTATTATCATCCTCTTGTCTGTCAAAAATAGTACTCCCCGGGGATCGATCTTTGGTGTTCCTCATGTGATAGTCAGAGACATGAGAGGGATGTCCAGTTTGAGAGCTAAGAGGCACTGTGTTGGTCTTTTCCGAAAGCTTCTCTTTCATAAAAAGGTGCTTTGGACATGGGGTGAACTGAGAGTGCCTTCCATTCTCCAAAACATTGGTCCGAAACACATTCACTTTTTTTGGTCTGTGAGCTGCACAGAGACAGACGTCCCCTACCACAACCCAGCCAAGGTCAAGTCTTTGGGCATATGGGGCATTGTTAGGCCCATTACGCTGGTCTCTTACTTTGTGGACTTGTAAGATGTCGTGGCCAAGGAGAAGGAGAATCTGTGCATCGGGTTCAAGTGAGGGAATGAGATTAGCAATGGACTTGAGGTGAGAGTGGTGTTCAGCAGCCTCGGGTGTAGGTATCTCCGATCTATCGCCTGGCATTTGATTGCACTCTATGAGTGTGGGAAGAGAGACACTGAGACTTCCATCTAAGGGTTGAGCAATGAAGCCTGTTCCTCTCCTTCATGACATCTCTGTGACTCCAGCACATGTGCGCAGTGTGTAGGGAGAGTCTTCACCGTAGAGTTAAAACAACTCAAAAAACTCAGATCGAGCTAGAGATCTATTGCTTTGGTCGTCCAGCACTGCATAGACTCTTATCGATCTCTCTGGTTCTCCTTTTGGATGTACCTTTATAAGCCAGATTTTAGAGCATGAGTGGGAAGTGTTGTTGCCACCACACACCTCTGTGCATTTTGAGGTTATGTCAGGAGGATCCTTTTCTTCTCTCTCCCCACCATGCTCTATGTCAGGGTCTTAAGCTGTCCACGGAGCTGGTCCTGGATGTAAAGCTGTGACATGTTAAATGCTTTCACACTCTTTGCACTGAATGGCCACTTTGCAATCTTTGGCAACGTGAGTAGTTGAGGAGCAGCACCTGAAGCAAATCCCCCTCTCTTTGAGAAATACTTTACACTCATCATCTGTTTTGGCTCTGAAGCCCCTGCATCTTTTAAAAGGATGGGGCTTATTGTGAAGGGGGCACTACCTGTCTACCTCTAAGGTTCTGTTGGAGGGCTCTACAGGTTTGCTTGATGCGGATGATGAGATCTCAGTTTTGTGTGATGATGCCTGATTTCTGGGTTGACTGTACTGTTTTGCAGGATTATCTGGCTTGATTGTCATCCCAACATTTGGACTGAGTGTGAAGCTGGGATCGTTACGTATGTGGGCCTCTCTGCAGATAAAACTCGTGAAGAAGGAAAACGGTGGAAAGTGGACTTGATTTTATAGCTTGTATGCTCTGCCTTGTGTCATCCACTTTTCTTGTAGTCCAAATGGCAATTTCTCCACTATTTACTCCACGCAATGTGTCCAAGTAGGCAAGTCCTGGCACATAACCATCTAGTTTTGCTTACTCCAGTTCTCTGAGTAGATCACCAAGCTCTCTGAATTTCAGGGAATCTTTATTTCCAACCTTGGGAACTGCAGTATCATCTTTTCTTTTTAAGACAGCCTGTAATCTTTCATGGGGAAGGGTGTTAACACTAGGTGGGAAGTCTTGAGATCCAGTTGTGCAAGATGCACTTTCAAGCAATTAAAAGAAGTTTCTCAAGAAGTTTGTAGTGTGATGCAGGGAAATGCAGTTCCCTAGAGGGAAGGCCCAAGAGGAAAACACCAGGGTCTTTTTTAATTTTTATTTTAAATATCCCAGTGATTAATTTGGAAATAAATGACCAAAATCTGGAAATTAATTTACACTCCCAGAAGCATTGGAAATATGTCTCCCCATCGGAATGGCACTTAATGCACATAGGAGAAATGGAGCGGTTTATTTTGTGCAAGGTAACAGGGGTGATATGCAGTCTGTGAAGAATTTTGTACTGAGTCTCCCTCATTCTGTTACATGTAAACGTGGATCTGATCAAGTCTATAGCTGTCTGCCAATCATCTTCAATATATTCAGTACCTAAATCTCTTTCCAATTTACGAGAAAAAGTTGTCAGATTTGTCAGATTTGTGTCAGAGGAATCGAGAAGTGAATAAAATGATGAAATAAAACATTTTCCAGTTTGGCGATCCAAGATGAATTTCTCTGCATAACTACAAAGGAGGTAATCTGAGAAAATATAAAGTGCCTCATTTGCAGATATCTGAAGAAGTGTTCCTTAGGAATGTCAGATGTCTCTTGTAACTGCTGGGAGGACAGTAGGGCATTATCTTTAAATATGTCACCAGGTACATGAATCCCCTTGTCCCACCAAGAGGAGAACACAGATGAGCTTACTTGTTTACTTAGCTTACAGGTTTACTTGTGTAATCTTTTAATATAGACTTGAAGAACTATAAGGTTAGCTTACCTTACTTCAGAAAGAGGGAGGGAAGCTGCACACTGAAAATGCTGATGCAAACATTATTTAAAGGATAACTCAACACTAAATAACTTTTTTTTGAGTTTTAAACATTACTATACTGTCCTGTATTTTCCTCTCCTGCTGTCCTCCCATTTGGTATTTCCCCCTTTAACATACTGTTTATTAATAATCAGTTAATCGACACGAGTAGCCTGTTATGTGAAAGCTGTGTCGCCAGTAAAGGTCAGCTATACCCCTCCAAGATTTGAACTGAAGTCAAAGCAAAGTCATTAATGCTGTCTAGAGAAGATGAAACCTGAAAGTGAAACGGCTGCGAAATAATGAAAATATGTGTAAATATGTAAAATGGTAAGCAGAATTCCTGTTTTTATCACAAAGCCCTCTCTCTCTCTCTCTCTCTCTCTCTTTCTCACACACACACACACACACACGGACAGTTTCTCTTCTTCCTCCACCTGTTTATATATTTTTATATAGGCCTACATTTTGCTGCCTACTAGTTGTTATCCCTCTAGCTTTTGATGTACATGATAAACTTTCATGTGAGCTGTAAATTAATTTCCTCTGCCTTCCTGCTGGCCCGCCTTTGATTTTCTAATCGCGACAATATAATGTAACTGTATAGTTACCACTCTGTCACTTCTCCCATCCTTTACTGCTGCAGTGGGCCAAGCGGTTCAGACCGATATGGTTCAGACCTCCACTGTCCGCTGGCTCATCATCAGATGGAGGAGAGGAAGGAGGGGAAATCCTTGACCTCAGTTGCAACAAATGTGCCGATTGGCTCACTATCACTCTCTATGATAAAACTTAGCAACACTATAGGGGCGTGATGCAAATGCGGGGTGATCCGGGGAAAAGTTGAAAAAGTGCTATACTGTGTCTCTATATATTTAGCTTACTCTGTTAAACTGATGATTTCTATTTTCTAAAAAGGGAACACCCCTTAGATATATATATTTTTTCACATATTCAACATAAAAAAGAAATTGTCAAAAGTACACTACAGGCGAAAATTTGGAAGCAAGATCAAATTTGTACAAAAAAGATCATAGTTTCATTGGTATACTTTGCAACAAAATAAACATGCTTATTATATAAAGAGTCACTCATCAGAATACATTTTTACTATAATTATCAGGTATTTGGGCTTTTCTTGCTTAGACTTTGCTTTCTTCAAAGTAACCTCATCTGCCACAACAGCGTGGCATATACGAGCCATTTGTTCCACAAGTTTTTTAAGGTATGTGCCAGAAATTACAATCCAAGCTTTCCAAGCTTGGATCCAAGCATCAGTGAGAATGCTGATTTGTGAGACTCACTTTTCTGACTGATTGATCCAATTCATCCCACACAAGCTTAATTGGAGAGAGGTCTGGAGACTGAGGGAGCCAAACCATCTTTCTTAGAACACCTTCCTCTTCTTTTTTGTCTAGGTAACCTTGACAAAGCTTGGAAGAATGCTTAGGGTCATTATCTTACATACACATATATTAGGATAGGATAGTCACTGATTGTATAATCTATTGGATTTAAGTGCATTCATATATGAGATAACTGATTGTGCTTTTTATATTCTGGCATATTCTGGTGTGCAGACTTTTTCCCTTTTTCATTATCTTGCGGCAAAACACTTTCGACCCACATTTCTTAGTCCAGATGGAACTGCATGATGCTGGAGGATGAAGTGGTACTGTTCCTTATTCATGATACCCTTTACTTCAAACAAATCTCCTACTCTATCACCTGTAAAACATCCCCATACCGTGGCACTACCACTTCCATGCTTTATTGTGGATGTTGCGCATGGTGCTTTAAGACGTTCACCAGTTTGTCTACGGACATAGACTCTGCGATTTGAACCAAATAGTTCAAACTTGCTTTCATCGGTCCAGAGAACTTGTTTCTAGTCATCATAGGTTGAATTTTTGTGTGCTTTTGCCCACTCATATCTCTTTTTCTTGTTCTTTTGACGAAGTACTGTTTTTTGCAGATACACAACCCTTCATACCAGCCTTTCTCAAATGTCTTCTCACAGTTGTCAGAGATATGGGTTTTGACCTTGTCATGTTGATTTCCTCCTTTATTTGTGTTGCTGTTTTTTGCTGATCTCTCTTACTGGTGACAATGATATGTTTGTCCTCTGCTTTTGTAGTAACCCTCTTTCTTCCAGGCCTTTTTCTATCATCATAACTTCCAGTTTCTTATAGTCTCTTCAGGGTGTAGTGAACTCCTTTGTTGGACACCATTAGGTGTTTTGTAATTTCTCTTTCAGTGTATCCTTATTTCCTCAATATACAAATCTGTACTCTTACTCAGCTATTTCTTTCTAGTAATTTCTGTGGTAGTTTGTCAGAGATATGGACACAGTTGAGATTTATTAGGATTTTTGTATGCAAACTGTCAAAAGCCAAAGAGCTGAAGTGAATAATGCGAACTGTGATTTGTTTTTTACTTTTTCACTGAAGTTGTGACTCTTGCAAATCTTCTCAACCCTAAAACTAAGCCTTTCTTTTCTTTTGTTAACATTTATTCAACAATGGTCTGGTAACATCAATGTATACCTAAAGGTAAATTGAGGAAAATGGTGCATATCAATGAAAGCAAAGTCTGATCATGCAGTAAATACATCCCAAAATCCATAGAATTCATACTGGTTTTTAAGAAAGGCATTGTGAACAGAAACTTGAGGTTGCTTCCAAATGTTTGGCCTGTATTGGCCTTGCTTCCAAACGTTAAGCCTGTGATGTACATGTTAGAAATAACATGCATGATATTTTTTGGAGGTCATGTTGGACAGGCATTTTTATGTGTTTCAATTTTGAACTGTTGTACAGTGAAACTGGAATAAAGTGAAAATTTGGTCTAAATACTTTCTAAAGCTGCTGTACATTTAACAAACCTCATTCATGAAGCAAAACTAGTTAAATTACATGAAGGAAACTAGAATAATTACATGTAGTGAAATTACTTAAATTACATGTAGCAAAACAGATTTAAGTGCATGAAGCAAAATAGTTTAATTACATGTAGTGAAAGTGGTTCAATTATATGTCTTTCTTTTGAGTTTTTAATTATTTCAGCGGTTTTCATGGGCCGCAGTATTTCCCTTCTTTCTTTGCTCTGCATTTCAGTGTGGGCAGTGTGTTCACCCAGCCAAGCCCAGATCCTGCATCATTTTGGTTCGGCTGTTCAGACTTTAAGCCGGATCTGCAACCTCCATATCTACTGTCCTCAGGGAGAAGATGGCCTCCTCTCCATCCCCTCCACTGCTCCTCCGCCTAAAGGCAGCGTTGTTGGTGTGGTGGATCACTCATGTCAGCTTCACCTTAGTGTTAAGGTAACTCTTTTCTCTGCAGCTTACAAGTGTGTACAAGAACCCATGGCAACTAAAAGTTGTATAGACTGAAAATGGAAAACAATTCACATTGAATCCCAAACAATAACATTTAGTTATAACATCCAGTACTTTCACTGTCAGTGTTTGATGCAACTTTCAGGTGCTTTGCCCCTAAATAACACATAAGGAGAGCTGTATTATTAGAGAATTACCACTTTTCCTCTCATATTTACCAGATTGTTGGGTCATTCATGCATGTGCAGTTCATAATAATATTTCTGATCACACTTAAATGTTGCATTACATTCATTGCACTGCAGATGGCTGGGTTTTTATCAAGATGGTGTTGCACTACAACTATTGTAAAAGCTCTCTTCATTATGTGAATCATTCACCCTCTTTTACCACCTATCCATTGCACTGCCTGACCACAAAGTTTATTGCAGAATTGTTACTGTGAATGCAATGCATATATTTGTACAACCTGTGTATTTTCTGTCATTTCACCTTTTCTGCATTTTCCTGTGTCCTTTTCACTGAATATCACAATTTCTATATTTTCCCCTTACATCATATTGTATATATTTCATGTGTTTGGTATATTTCTATTTCATACATATATTACTTTTGCTTTGTCTCAGTAGGTTGTACAGTTGTTATTTTGCACATTCTCTAAGGAAGGAAGTTGATTATTTCTAACATTTGATATTGTTTTCCTCCCAGAATGGAGTGAACATTAGCAAACAGATCCTCCAGCTCTCGCAGCGCAAAGAGAAACTTCTTCCCAAGCTGGAGGAGATCCTCTCCAAAACCAGATCACCGGACTACCTTGAGAAAGTTCCAGCACATGTGAGGCAGGACATGCAGAATAAGGTGAGTGATGGACATTTAAAACAATTCTGATTATTTACAGGATGTGATCTTCTGGTGGAACATTGGAGAAAACACTGCATTTCAGTTGGGTTTGAAGATTGTGACACCAATTGATGCCCTAAAGTAATTAGGGCATCAAAACAAACCCAATTCCAGTCCCAGCTTTTTGTTTCCTTATTTTGTTGTAAAAAGGTCTCAAATCAAAGTCCAGTTAGCATTAAAAACCTGCAAGAAACGTTGAAGACTGGAGTTTTGAAGTTTATTCATTGTTAGCTATTCAGGTACATTACATAAGATTTTGTCATGCCACTACACAGCTGACTAACGGTATACTAGCTAGCATTAAGAGTGAAAATATATTAAATGTGTTTCTCATTTTTAACTTAACTGTTCTTTCATTCCTTCAAACTCCTGTCTGTTTAGATCTCAGCTTTGCAGCAAGAGCTGAAGAACATCGAGGATCAACTGATGGCATTTCAAGAGACTCAAACAACATGATAACTACAGTAAATGACAAGTGGCAATTTGCTGGTGGACCACAGGACGTTAGAACTTAAAGGAATGTAAATAACTGAATTACATCTAACAGTTAAGTGAACAAGACAGAAGGTCTGTGGTAACTGACCTCATACTGATGAACTATGTATATAATCATATGAATCAGAATGTCTATGCTGCTTGAATGAAGTGTTTCCTTCCATGGCGTTCAATCTTGAGATACTGCAGTATTGTATAATTAATAACTCAACTAAAAAAGGGTGTGGGGGAGCATCCAGGGAACGGGAAATAAATGTGTCTCTAAAGAACCAAAACAGAATTGGTGAAAATGTTTAGATCCAGATTAGAGTGACTTATCAGAGGTATTAAATATTTGTGGTGAAGGTGCAGCCTCCAGATACTGGATGTGGAATGAAGCTGACAAAGTATAACTCCACACAATACAGGAAGATCCCTCAGAATGACTTGACAGTTAAAAACAATGAGGTGGAATTCACAAAGCTGGAAAAATCTGGGTCAGCCTTAAGTGTGCTCTGTCTGTTTTTTTGTCATTCCATCACTCCATTGTTTTTTCATCCCTCCATAAATGTCTCTTCTTTTTATCAAAGTCCTCTCATTCTTCAGTTAAAAAAAACACAATACCTCACGTGGAACAATGGAATACAGACTACCTAATACCGTATGTTAGGGCTGGGCGATATATCGATATTATATTGGTATCGCGATATGTGACCGGATAGCGTCTGGGATTTTGGGTATCATAATATTGTGATGTGACATAGGTGTTGACCAGTGGTTAAAGTGGGATTTGACAGGTGGGGGAGCCCTAAAATTCAGTATTGCGACACAGTAGGGAAAATTATTATAATATAATAAAAATAAAAATAAATAAAATAAAATAAAATAAAAATAAATA
>OMKZ01050679.1:0-25920 GCA_900302535.1 Neoniphon sammara | reverse complement strand
CAATCAGCAAATCGACTGTGATCTGCTCATGGCGGGGGTGCAACAAAAAGGGTGTTTGTGTGCGCATGGGGGGCGCGGGTTTGTGTGGGTGTCTATCTGCCTTTTTCACACTGCGAGCAACTTGACTGGTGGATCAGTCTGTTCTGATCAGTTGTGCATGGTGCAAGATGGGGCCAGGTGATAATGGAAAAATTCAAATATGATATCTTTGACTAAATACCTCTGTCAATATTGTCTAGGTTACCATTGACCAAAGCATTGTTTTTGAGACATTTATTCCTGCAGTCTTTCAAATAAAAACTGCAGATGACTGTGAAGGTTTGGCCATAATCAATTTCTCGCCCATTTTGCACTTGCCATGCGGGACTATTGTTCATTAAGTGAAATAACATTAGCAAGGAAACATGGAAGCGTGGAAATCTGATTGCCTGTTGGCGGCAGATGACGGCCTTGGCTAACTTTTCGTCTACACATAAGCCAATTCCCCCGGTGGCTCGGCTCTACGGGAAGTTAATAGACTTTTGGTGATTTGTTGATCATGTTGCTTGCAGTGTGAACTCATGGTGAGAGGTTGTACATAAGCCTGTGTCTGTGTGTCTGTCTGAGCTGTTAGATCAGTGGTATCTTTCTGATTGCTTGTTTATGGTGGTGGCATTTTACTTCTCTATTTCTTTACCTGTCTAGTGTCAGCTCTATAAAGAAGTCTCTAATGGAACTGTGTGTTGTTGCCCAAGGCCGGACAAGTATGAAGTTTAGCTTGCAGAATCACTCAAATTCGAAATTTACGTATGACTTCGAGCTATATCTAAAGAATTATTTCAACATATTTGAAATCCTGGTTGACAGCAAAAATCATAAGTGAAAAGACTATATTTAAGAATTGCAAAAAAAAAAGTCTGAATACTGTGCAGGCAGAATGAGGGCCATGTTTATACAGTTCATTTAAATAAAGATACAAAATTCATTTACCCACAAGAGCTTTTAGAGACTTCTTTCATACAGGCACATAACTGTTTTGTTTTAATTCCTTTTCTTCTTCCCAGAAAAGTGCTTGTGGCTAAAGCTGCACCAGGCAGGGTTTTCATGCAAAAACACATTTGTCTTATCAGCCTAAAACACAAAGTGATGCTGCAGCAGAGAAGAGAATCTTGTCCTCACTATATGAGTCACCTTAGTCCTGCCTTATTTGCCCAAATAAAATTCTGGTGCCAGGTATGATCGCTAGTGGGAAATGTTTGGGCACAGAAGGTGACAAATCAAAAATTCAAGGCGATTCAGGACATGACTTCTAGGTACTGAAGTCCAAAAAATTCAAAGAGTTACATCTTAGTGCCATTTGGGGCAGCCAACATTCAAAATTGCTTCGTGCAGCTTTAATTCAGAAGGGGTGTTGACTCTAAATCACTCAGTTGTATTTGGACTTCACTGTCACAGCTCTGCAAGTTTGAACTGTTTTCTGTTAATTGTTTGTTGTATTAACTGCCATGTATGTACAGTGACCATTTATCTGTGATATCTGTGTCTTCAATAACCCTTAAAACACTTTAATCATTCAAAATAACTGTTTGAAACATGCACATTTTGTCCTCAGGACATCAGTGGAAGCAATTGGTGGTAATTACTTCTGCCAGTGACAATATGCAGAAGTTTGTTTGCTCCTGTGTTCCTCTGAGTCCGTACTTCCTCTGGTTCCACCCATCCCTATCTACGAGCAGGGCCTCTCCTGAGAGACACGTTCTGTTATCTAGCTCTGTCAACAGGAAATGCCCAAGTAGAACAAAAGAAATCGCTCCTTCTTCTCCCTTGCCTCTCTCCGTTTCTCTCTTTTTCACTCACACACATACCTGCCCCAGTGTCGTAAATACAGTCTCCACACGTTTTACAATGCCTCTTCTTGTGAAAATGCTGATGTGCAAGAGGTGATGCGGTTCTGAGAAATGGATTAATCTGTTGTTGCTCTGCTGTGATTTAAATTTACACCAAGGTAATGATGTATGATAGCTACGCTGTCTCAAACTTTTCTGGTAATAGTTAAACCAGCCGTATAACATTTATAATGGTGTCTTTGAAAAGTGTGCACAGGGAAGAGGTTTTATTTCTAATTCATCATTCATCCAGAGATTGTCAGAAACCTGTAGGACCAGCCTGAGGGCAGCCTGCTCTCACTTCCTCTCCCCGCTGAATCATTTTCGCCTTTTTCTTTTGCTTTATTTGAAAGGATTCAGAGCATGTGTGGTGTGGGTTTTATTCAGAAGACCTCTCGAGTGTCTGTTGTTTCATTTTACGCTTGTGAAAAATGTCTGCATAACACTTCATATCGAACAACAATCCTGTTTTGTTTTGTTCTGTCCACTCTGCTCTTTTTCTGATTTATGGTGTCTGCTCAACAGGTTTGGGGCTCTAATCAATATTTAAACAATCAAAATGTATCCCTCCATGGTCTTACTGATTGATATGCTGGGCTCTGTTTGCCTCCTCTCCTTTGATTCTCACCTCGTCCCCTTTCTGTCCTCTCTAACTCCCCTTCCCTCTTTGGTCCACCCATCTTCTGTCCTCCTCCCTGTCTTTGGGTCTTTGTAGCGGTGGCCCCTGGGCCTGGTCTTGGCCCTATTCCCATGTCCCAGTTCGGAACCATCTCGCGGCAGATCTCGCGGCACAACCCCTCCAACTCCTCTGTCTCTATGGTTTCGGCCACGGGCACCTACCGCCGGGCGCCGTCGGTCACTTCCCAGTTCTCCTTGCAGCAGCAGCAGCAGCTACAGCAGCAGCAACAGCAGCAGCAGCAGCAACAGCCTCATATTAATGGAGGCACTCCTGGCTATGGCCAGAACTCAAGTAAGACCCTTCTGTCTCCAGTCATAGCCCCCTTTGTAGGCTAGAAACCATCACATAACCTCACACTTTACATGTCACATTTCTCCAAGTCATGCACATTCACATACTAAAGCAAGCTAACCTTTATAGCGGCGGACCAGCAGTTCATAGGTACAAGTCTTAGTCATTGTTTTCTGAAGGTCAAGCGTGGATTCTTGACAGAATTATTGACTGTTGCTCTGAAAGTGCAAGTTAAGGCTTTTTATCTAACTGTGGGATGTCTTTAGTATTGATGTGGAATGCCTCGTCCTTGGAATTTCCAGCAGATACACTGCAGACAATCAATGTTTGCGAACAATGTGGTATCACAGTTTTTTGGCCCCACTTTCCTTGCAAAATGCACTTCACTGTACATAATATGGGTTTGTCTCTACCATAGTTCCTTTCTATTCCCTCAACTCTGTCATCTAAAATGCCATGTTGGGTCTCTACAAGGTGACCACCAGCCTAGAGGTGCACTGACTTATTAAGCACAGTTTATTTTGGGGTTTTGTCCTGTCCTGCCATCCTTAGCTCTCACTATGCTGCTAGGATGTAACGTCTGTATCTGTAAGAGCTTCTCAAAGGTCAGTGTCCTGGAAAAGCTTCATAAACCCTTGCAGAAATGGGTCAAAAGCAGTAGGAGTCATTTAAGTCTTGGCCCTCTGCATCAACCTGCATTGTGCTACCTGTACTTTTTGTTCCACTTTTAAATAATCTGATTGTGACCCGTCTATGGTCATTACTTTGCAGATATACTGTCAATAAATCTCTGGTAGATGAGTGTAACAGGGCTGGAGAGAGTTCAATGGCCTTGTCAGGGAATTAGAGTTGAGGGTGATGGACGCTCATGGCAAACAGCGCCTCCCTCTGGGCATGAGCGGGTAACAACGATTCAAGAGCAGGAATCGTCTGAATGACAACAAACATAATCCCCAGTTGATCCTCCGGTCTCGTTGACCTCCAGATAGCACGGGAAATCTCATCACAGTCACAGACGGCACTGAACTTCGCAACCTCGCCACGCGTGTCTGATCTGTGTCACTTGGTGCACATTACTCTTTGTCTTTGCCTAGTAGCATCAGCTCACAACTCTGCACTTGTGTGTTTCTCCTGTTTCTTTATATTATGTTTGCTTGGGATTGGGGTGCACTCTTAACTGTCTTCTATAAATTCCTGGCAACTGATCAGCTTTCTATTTTCTCTCTCTCCCTCTCTCTCTCTCTCTCTCTCTCCCTCTATTCCCTGTTTCTCTGTCTCTCTCCATCTTTCTCTGCTGGCTTTCAGTGTCTATCGCTCCCCCTCCTCCCCCCATGCCCCAGCTGACTCCACAGATACCTCTGACTGGCTTTGTGGCCAGGATGCAGGAGAGCAGTAAGTGCAGCGGCCACTCATACTCCCAGCCTTATCTGTGTCAACCATGCCCTTTTTCCGGAACACCCAGCATGCATTGTGCTTGTTCATCCTCTTTCCCGCTGTCTGTCAAACAATTTATACCACCATCTAACAACATTTAGCTATAAAACAACGTGTCTAGTTAGTTGAAGGTATCTTATCAGTGTATTTTTATGCAAGCAGCTTAACTTGCTTTTTGGAGACAGATTTATTTATTGAGCTAGCAATTGAAACAGAGTTTGTTTCTGTTTCTTATTGCAACCATGCTTAAATTCCCATTAAAGTAAAGCATAGAGCTACTGGAACAGTCTAGTGCTTGGCAGTAGAAGAAACTATTGTGTGCTTTGAGATGCATAAATGTCCTTTATTTGCTTACCTTTATGAATGTGTCTCCTCAGTCTTAAGTGCAGGTGGAAACAACCAACCTGACTGAGTTAAGGCTGAGATATTGCTGAGCCTGCCACCTGCTGTACATCTGTTGATATTACTTAATTATTAATGCAAGTGATGTCAGTTGATTGAAGCCTGCTATTCAAATGCTGAACACACTTGTTGCAATGTAGGTTTGAGCTGAGGTGAATGATCATGTTGTTGAGAAAAGTGCAAAAGGTCAGGGCTCAAAAGAAGACTGAACTCCCTGCTGCCCCCTGCTGGCACAAAACTTGCTTTACTACTAAGATTTTTCAAAAAGCAACTACAGATTTCTCTAGTTGGCGAATTCAGTAATAAGATTTGTTGCAGTGACCGTGTTAGATCATTTTATTTTTTAAAGCTATTTGCAGAACAGCTTTTTATCACAGACCTGTTTTGGCCGCTGTCATACAAATTCTCTAACCTGCTATGTCCTGTACTAAACAAAATAAGCCAACAATAATCTTTTGAAAATAATGCAGGAGAACAAATCCTGTGCAAATCCCTCTTTCTGTATGTGCGTGCATGAACACAGCTTCACAGTCACTCCATGAAGAGCAGAAACTACACAAACCACTTAAGAGGCTTTAACATATGTCATCCTATCAAGTGATCCAGAGGAACTCTAACAGTGAAGTCTCAGATGCGACCTGGTTGTGAACTTAACAGCCAAAATACCCGACACTCTTGTGCATGTTTCTTCGTTTAATTTTGCATGATTCAGCCGCCTCTTTTACAACCGGGCATGATGGCATGTGCAGCCCACATGTTGACTGGGCCTTGTGTTTTCTTGACCTGTCCGAGAAAATCTCTCGGCCCCCTTGCATCTTGTACTCCTCTGCAATTTTGTTTTGTCATCTCACTTTCTCTTATCTCCTCGTCGTCATTGAACAGTTGCAGATACTCCCACTCCACCTCCCCCTCCGCCTCCAGATGACATGCCCATGTTCGACGACTCTCCTCCCCCTCCACCTCCTCCTCCGGTGGATTACGAGGAGGAGGAATCTGCTGTCGTTCACTACAATGACCCCTACGCTGATGGAGACCCGCAGTGGGCACCCAAGAGCTACATTGAAAAAGGTGTGCCCAGAAATCACATTACAGAGATTTCACACACATTTTCACAGACAAAATTTCAAAACTTTTGCATGAATTTTGAAGGACCTATAATAAAATTTCCATGACTATTCACAACTTATAAGTACATGAACATAAGTGAATTTCAAGGAGCATAATGTAGTCATGCATCGACAAATTACGTTATGCCAACAGCCACAGAAAGTCAGACTTGCACATCAAAACGTTACGAGGAAGATTGTCCATGGAAGATTACTGTAATTAATTTCATTACAGATGACAAAATTCAATTCTATGACTTTTCCAGGCCTGGATAATTAGATTTTAAAATTCCATTACTTTTTCCAGGTTATTCATGAACCCTGACATTAATTATTGAGCACATTTCATACAACAGTGCAACCTGAAGTGCTTTGCCAACTTGATTAAAACAGATGAGGGCCATGAAAAAGAAAGCCCATAAAATAAAAGATAAGTAAATTTGTAAGGGGCATAAGAACAGGAAAGTACATATACAGGAGGATTAAAAGCTAAACGCTGCCTTCACAAGCATTTTGGATCAAGCGGTAAGGAAAGTTAAAGATGAGCACCAGATGATCCGAGACATCTGTTTTGTTGGTATGGAGGAAGCATATGGGATAAATGAGTCGGTGCCAGACTGTCAGGAGATTTAAAACCCGTAAAAGGATTTTGAAAGCAATTCTGTATCTAATCAGAAACCAGAAAAGACCAAAGAGCAACTGTCGTTTCATTAGAAAATACATCATTCAAGCTCATACTTTGTTATGAATGCCTCTCTGGTTTCTTAACTCATCTTGCACTGAAGCGTGCTCACCCGTTCTCCCATCTGCCCTCTCGCCTCTCGCCTTTGCCCCATCAGTGGTCGCCATCTACGACTACACCAAGGACAAGGACGATGAGCTGACATTCATGGAGGGCGCCATCATCTACATCATCAAGAAGAACGACGACGGCTGGTTCGAAGGCATCTGCAACGGCGTCACCGGCCTGTTCCCCGGCAACTACGTGGAGTCCATCATGCACTACGCTGACTGAAGGGACCTTACAGTATCAGTACCGTCTATTTATTCAGTCATATCATATTCACTGAGAGACTGACACAACAAGATCTGACTCTGTAAGATGCATAGCCATACTGTATGATCTTTTTTTTTTTTTTTGATATGACAGAATGTTTTTTTTTCCCTTACTGATTGCAAATAAATGAAAAGTAATATCTATTTAGTTTATTTTGGTGTTATATGGGCGGGCGGGGGACATTTACAGAATATGTTAAAAAAAGAAAAAAAAGAAGAAAAGAAGAGAAATAAGAGATGTTTCTTAAGGATTTGCCCATTTGCTCACACGGGTTGTGGTCTTGGGATGTTTCCAAAGACGAGGGTGACACAGCTGAAGGATACGCGACATTCTTGCCTGGATAAAGATTGACGATTGCAATTGAAAATGGCCATTTCTAATTCATTGTGAATATAAAAGTAGCCAATTTAGGTTTGATGGAACAAATAAAACTCAAATGTTATGTATGCACCTTCAGTGAAAGTGTTAGTTCTGTCAATTGTATATAATGTGAGCTGCAGCTGTAATGTAATTCAGTGAATGTCGATTATATGATAGTTTCATAAGCAGTCTGCCAACCACATGGACGTGATCTCCCAAGTTTAGGATTTTTCTGTCTCTGATCAGAGTTTCTACCAAAAACAGCGCCCCTCCTTCCTCCTCCCAACTCCACAAGGCTCATCTGAAAAGAAAATTAAATGCAGATGGCTTGTCAATATTTCTCAAATTCAAAAACTCTATATCCTGTTTTGAAAGCAAACAGTTACTCCTGAAATTGAGTCTTGGCGTTAAAGCATGCAAAATTCTAAAAGACATTGTAATCTTAAGTTTATCGCCATTATGCTTCCATTATGTTGTAAATGTATTCACCCTTTTGGTTCTTTTATCATACTTGTAAAATTACTGAGCTGATCAGCCTCAGGTTATTTGTGGACTGGTCTTATTTTCTAAATGCTGATTCACATCTGAATATTTAAAACCATATTAAAATTGATTTTTTTTTTTTTGCATCCTTGCATACACATGGGTCACAGTTTGAAAGGCTTGACAAGAGAACACATTCCATTTTTGACCATTTCAGCTTAATATCTTTTTAAGATTGTGTCACATCATTATTATTAACTTTTTACTAATCCACACAAATCCTGTAGGCCTAGATAGTTCAAATCTGTAGGTTTAATAAGGACCCGTTTGCTAACTGGCAATAATGGACTGTGTTTATGACAGGTGATAAGTCATGCAGTGTTACTAGACTGGGATTGTCATGCCTAACACTGCCGTTTTACAATTCAGACACAATGGAGACCAATTTAACAACTCAAATACCTCCTCTGTCACAATGCAACAGTGAACTGCTCTGGATTAGATTTCATAACTCAGGTCTAGAAATCTTGTTAATGCCGTTTTATTTATTTCATCACTCCTCTGACATGCACAGATCAGTTCTTAGTAACAGCATGACTTATCCGGTTTTCGCCTGTTTTGGAGTTTTCTATAACGAAGGTTTCTGCTCAAGTGGTCCATCTTAAAACACCTCATTTTTACAGTGCGATTGTCTTTCCTTGCAAACATTAACTGTGTTTGTCACTGTTTACCATTTCAGGATATTGCAGCTAATGCCTTGATATTTTGTCTGTTTGCTTTAGTATATCCAACAAAAAAAAAGTGTTCCAGCTCAATTTCATAGGTAGAAATATTGAATCGTATCTCTCTCTCTCTCTGCCCTTAATTTGTATATATAATATGTTAATTGAAAAATTAATGTACAGTCTTTTATAATAAACAATACTATGTACAACAGGCACAGTGTGGTCACTTGGGAATTAAAACAGAACAGAGGCTCGACTTAAAAAATACTTGCTCTTTAATGAGAGTGCGTGGTCATTGTGGATGTTAAGGCCTTGACTGTTATAGAGCACTTTAGATTACACAAGTATCCTTATAACATTTTATACAAGAGTCAACATGACAAACACGTGATTTTTGGCCTATAAGGTGTGGACGGATCTCCCGAGTCAAGACACAGATCCACACATACACACCAATGACAATGATGCTCCTTTCTGTTTCATTTGGAATTTGACGCGGCAACGCCATCGCAGCCCGGCACCAGCAAATAGGGAACCGTATTCGGGTGTAGCTGGCTAGTCTGAGGCATGGAAGGCAGTTGCATTTTACAGTACTGTTTGCAGTGAAAACTCGTGATTTCCAGTGCCATCAATCAGTCATTAAAGAGATCTAACCCTCACCATGAAACCATTTAGCAAATTTGAATCAATTCAAAAGAGGAGTTGCGTTGAAAACCCTCTTGCACATACTGTATATGTCGTTATCATTCATTAAGTGAACCCCCCCCCCCAACACACACACACACACCCAATGTACATTTTGAGGGTTGGAGAGAGCCATGGGTCAAGTGAAACAACAGATGAGGGACCCCTGTATGTTGTTTTTGCTGCCCTTTGGATTCTGGCAGTGAAGCGGTTTTCCTCCATCACCATGCAAGTCACATCGGTGACATGTAGGGCTGAACGACGTGGTTAAAAAAAAAAAAATAATAATCATTTAAATTTTTTTAGCAGATGAAAGATCTTATGATTCATGAGTTTAGTAGGAATGATAATTTTTGCATCAGAATTTCCATTTTAAAACAGCATAAAAGTATGTGACTTTTGCTGAGGTCTATGTTTTTTATGCTTTCTTGCATCTGCAGAATATAATTTGTAAGCCAGGGCATCTCTGTAGCACCATAGTACTTAATTTCTAATGGCATTGTGTCAAACATTTTGCCTTTATCAGAAAATTGCAGCACTGCAATTTCAATATTGCACTTTGCTATATTGCAATTAAAATATTTTTTTGGTTAATTGTTCAGCCCTAAGTCGCCATCTTCCTCAACGTAGCCATGGATAACTTAAAAACCAGCAGCAGGGGTCCTTCTGAACCAAAGCAGCAACGTAATAAACACTCATCACTACTCTCTCCTTCGCAGCAAGTCCAACCCCGACCGAGGTGGGCAGGACGGGGTGTGTGTGTATGGGGGGGGCAGTGTGAGTGACGTTCCACAGGTAGCTGCCTGAAAGTGAAGCTTGGGCGTGGAGGTTCACTTGTCTCTGGTAAGCACCATCTCAGTGAGCCTAATGAGGGCGTCCCGCTCCGCAGAGGGCCTCAGCATGCTGATGTGCCTGATGGCTTCTTGACAGTAGCGCTGGGCCAGGTAGGTGGTTTGTTCCACGCCATCGCTCTGATGAGAAGGGAAAACAAAACACAGGCAGAGTGGTTGGGTGAGAGTCCTTTTTTCACATTTTATCTTTATTTATCCTGGAAATGTCGACTGGTCTTGCATGTTCTTTTGCATCAGTGTCTTCCTTCTCACTCAAACAATTACAATTCACAGCTAATAGATTTGCATGGCCTCACCTACAAATAATTTCTGTGGGCCAAATCATTAGATTTACATATAATAAACATATTTATGAACATAACAGGTGCCAAGAAGGCTTTGTTTTTGACTGGTGTTATCAGGCAGCTTTCCTCTCATTGTGCACAGTCACTGAGTAACCTGTCATTCCTGTTTGGTCATTTTATTCATACAGTGCGTGCTCTTTCATATGCATATTTTTTAATGAATTTTCTGCTGTTGCCAACAGCACTGGAGGAGCAGATGGTGTTTAAGTGTCTTGTCTAAGGTCACCTTGATGAAAGCTGCTGAAAGTTAGTGTTACTCAGTCAAGTCCCCCACACACATGGCCTGATGGCATGGTAGATAATCAAGTTTTAATTAGCAAAAAAACACCATGTACTGATGTATTGTAATATTTGATTTTCTTATCATTTAGAAAATCCTGTGAACTCCAAAACAAAATGGAAAAAAATGGAACAAAGCTTTGGTGACTTTGTTACAGTTAAATTTAAGGCTTTTATATGAAATGTGAAGAAAGACAATAGACTGATAGATGTGAAAGAGACAATAGAATGAGATTAAAATATGGTTCAGTGAGACTGGGCTGATATGAAGCCTTTCATTCCCAACTATGATATCCAGTATTTGAAAAACCCTTCTGATTACTATTAAAGTTATAAGTTATCTTGTTTTCATTGAGGAAAGATGTTTTTGTGTTGATGAAATTTCACAGAGCAACTTTTTCCAAAAACATTCGATATGTTTCAAGGCCTTGGCTCCCTCATTTTACTCACTGTGTGTTTTTGGTCTTACCTGTAGAACGTACTGCCAGGCTCGATCTACATCTCCTTTGGAGCTGAACCGTCTCATAATCATTGAATGAAGCTCAGGAAACTGAAACAAAGTTGAAACAAATTGAGTTAAATAGTAAGTTTAAACAGAGTGAAGCATGGTGTGTGTGTTTGTAGGCTCTGGCAATTTGTTTCAGATGTGCAGTATCTATGAAAAGGAATGTATTCTGGAGCACAGCCATCTGTACGCTGCTATACTCAAATATCTAAAAATCGAAGAGGTCCAGGTTCATATTTTGCAGGTAAAAAGTTATTTATTTGACAGATATTTCATCCGTCAGGTCTTCATCAGTGTCAATACATGAAAGGGAGGAAGTAACCACCATTTAAAATAATTTATCATTTAACTTGGAGACACCATAACAGGTTGGTCACAAGAGAGGAAAGCAACGAAAAT
Source organism: Neoniphon sammara (assembly GCA_900302535.1). Classification (NCBI taxonomy): domain Eukaryota; kingdom Metazoa; phylum Chordata; class Actinopteri; order Holocentriformes; family Holocentridae; genus Neoniphon; species Neoniphon sammara. The sequence goes on along the minus strand of OMKZ01050679.1, from coordinate 14,456 downwards.
TTCTTCATAAATTATTTATACCGAGAAATATATCATGAAAAATAATGTATCATGAGGACTTGGAGATAGCTCCAAGTCCTCATTCAATCCATGTTTGAAGTGATTATCCAAAATGTCTCACGCAGGTTTTTTTCCTCCCATTTTCTATTACCACTAATAAACTCAACCCTACAACAAAAAAAGACATCCCTTGTCTTTATCTTGTCCTACATCTCTTCACCCTGCTCACCTGTTGACAAGCGAAGAGGACCGGTCCAGTGGCCAAGCCCAGTCTGAGGTCTGCGGCCGAGGGCTTCCCCAGGTGACTGGCACATGATGTAAAGTCCAACACATCATCCACCAGCTGGAGGACATACAGAAAGAAACCTATCACACAGTTTCTTACACTTAACAATATAGGTCAATTCAGAATTATCAATGTCGTTGCAGCCTGGATTTATCCCAAATGTACCGTAAAACCAATCCAGTACAGAGAATCTTAATTTTGGATCTTTCTCACCAAATAAATAACACAAGGCTGATACGATTTGACCAGTGAGAAATAAAGAAAACAATATGAGATGAAAAAGATTCACCCAGGTCTGCTAAAAGATCAGAAATTACCTGAAATGCAATGCCAACATTTCTCCCGTATTGATAGGCTAATTCATGGACTTCAGGATCGGAGCTCACCAGGATGGATACCTTGAATGGAGGAAGGACGGACAGTCAACAAAAACTTTTACATGCAGGAAAAGAGGCTTTTCTCTACATCGTTGCTATTTGTGTGGAGATAGAACGTACATACTGCTTTACAACTGTTAGCAATGAGACTCGCTGTCTTCTTGAAGGTTTTCTCGAGGTAGTGCTTGAATCTCTCGTTCTCGTTCTCCTTTGAACCGAGCTGCATGAATTCGCCTGGAAGAACAGTCGTTGCACATTAGGGAGCCATGTTTGATATGGGCACTAAGGTATGTTGTGGTAACGTATTTATTAAAGCTGCACTACACAAGACTTTAATGCAAAAATACATCCGCCTTATGAGCCTAAACCACAAAATGGGAGAAAACAGTCCCATCACCACTGACTGAGGTGATACAAATTTGCACCATTTGTCCAAATAAAATTACTGTGGTGGATATGGATACGCCCACAGGAAGTGACAAATCAAAACTTAAGAGTGAAATACAAAACTGTATCTTAAAAAGCAGCAGGTAAGTGCTCTGCCCAGACAAAGCTGGACCCACCAAAGGTAAATCTTTTGCTTCTTTTGTCCCTTTACTTTGCTCTAATGAGATCACAGACTGCCCGATAAACATGAATGTACTGTGTGTAGCTTGTTGATGTCATGTTACAGGATTTCTGTAAGATGACATCACTTCTCACTACCATTTGCAGCTGTGAATATAATGTTCATCAATGAAATTTCCCAAATGATGAATAATGATGCTGTACCTCTGACTAGGTCCTCTATGACCTGTGACAACACTGACACCACTGTGTTGTTTCCAATGCGGGCGAGGGCCATGGAGGCAGCAGAGAGGATGAAATCTCCTGCCAAGATAGCCTGGAAGAAAATAAATATAGAGCTACATTTAGAGTTCAATAAAACTCTCAAGTGTCCCTTCCTTCGGTAAACAGAGCTTAAACTGCCGAGGGCTTTTTGTCGACATGAGAGGGGAGAAACGGAGGGTAACTTCAGATAATGTTGCAAAGGAACAGGTTTGGTTGAAGGTCGGGAGAGACATGCTTTGATAATAAAGTTCAGTTCAAAAAGGACCCTGGTGATGCCTAGAATTACAGGGAATCAAGTTAGCTGACGATTGAAATATTGTGTAAGATACAGTAATACTTTATAAAACCCAAAAAGCATATTTTGTCCACATTTAGTCATTCCAAGTGCTATTGATGCAGCATCAACAGTGTTGTTCGTGATGTACAAATTCTTAAAAGTATCATCATTTAAAGATAATATAAGCCTGAATATCTGTTTTAGGAATTTGGATGATGCTCTTATAAAGAGTGACTTGCAAAAGTTTAACAATAAACTGAGCTCAAAGTCCCTCATCATCAACATTACAATCCGTAGTCAGGAGTGTATGAGTCAGAGTCACAGCACCTTGACAGCGGATATATATTATTTTGTCCTCAGAACAAGAATGAGATAAAAGTGGAAATATGAGGTGCGGACAAAAGGTAAACAAGGGATTTAAAGGTGAAAGAGTAAACTTTTTGGCTACTTATTTAATTTCCCAAACCTTTCTTTCACCCCACACTTCATTGATGGTGTTCTTTCCCCGACGCTTGTCCGACCCATCTATAACATCATCGTGCACCAGGCTGGCAGTGTGAATCATTTCTGAGATCATAGCTATGGATCTTTGGCCTGGGAGCAAGTCTCTACAGAGAGCAGAAAGTGAGACAACAAATTTAAGGAAGTGAAGTGAAATTCCAATCAAGATCATGCTTCATGTAATAATAAAAAAAGAGCTATTACAGGGTGTGGTACAACCACGCTCTTACCAGTTTATTATGCCAGGTCACATGTGGTTAGTTACAGTACAGGAAATAATGAAAAGATGAATGTTTCTTTGTAAAATAAACCCTGATGTCTTACCCATCTCTGTTGCTGTGGATGTTGAGGGCCCGGGCCATCAGGACAACTATCATTGGTCGAAAGGCTTTGCCCTTCCCATCAAAGTAGTAATCACAAAGGGACTTCAGCTCTGCTTTGGACACGAACAGCTCCTGTGAACAATAAAGTAACCAAGAACACCGGTTTCAAATAATTTACAATAATACAACAATAATTTACCAGAGAGCAAAATTAGCACCTGACAACCATGAAATGCCAGTAAAATCCATCCATGCTGGATAAATCACTTATGAGATGATAACATTTGAATGGATATATACAGTTTTAATCTGCTGAAAACTCGGTCACCATACTCTCTCTCTCTCTCTGACAGTGAACCAGTTAAACCACAGAAAAACAACAGCTCTGAATCAAACAGGCTGCCTGTTACGCTGCTCACAGCAAAGTGGTAGCATTGACATTCCTGCAAATGTCATGTTATCTCTGCTGCCTGGATGGCTAACTAGTATAACATAAGTTGAAATTTTATTTCCAGTGTGGACTATAGGGGCATTGCAGGTACAAGGCCACTGAGGGGATGAATGAAGACCAAGACAGAAAAAGATCAACTGTATAAGTGGATGAGCAAGTTGTATCTGATTCTGTCACAGTATGGTGCTGCAAACGGGTAGGGCGACATACGAATATACACATTAATTATTTAGGCGGATAAAAAATGATTCTTGATAGGTAATTTTTTCAGCTTCACCAGCCATTGGCAGGTGATCAATAAAAAAACAATTTCAGACACAGCAATGAAGCGAAGAGCACTGCATAATTGAAATCAAATGAGGATTTTATAATTTGAAACCACATGAGATTTATTTTTATACAGCTTTATTGTTTTATGTTTGATGTGACCTAAGGAGCAACCTGGCCCAAGTCAAACTCCTTGTACTGGACATGCGAGCTTATACGGCCAATAAAACTAAGCACCACTCTGATGGTGCCACTTTAAGTACAGGACAAGGCAAGAAAAATGTACACACCTTTTTAATGTCATCATATAAATGTTTTAAGTCCTTTTGAGCTAGTGTGAAGGGGTCCTTCAGCTTCGCATCACTGTGTATCCTTTTGCAACAGCAAAACTGTAACGTGGGGTACAGCAACCTTGGTTTGTGCCTGGGAGGAAAATACAAACAGCGGGTGTCATTGAGAAATAAGGTGACCAATCTAACAATATACAAAATAAAAGTCTAGGGTGAATTTGCGGTGTACATTGTACAGTGATAATTTGTCCACTTGGTCAGCACCTATTCTCTGTTCTCACTTGGTCAGCACTCCTGGCTTTCTTATTTTTTCCCCTAGTACCTTTGGGTTTTGAGGGAGAGTTTATTTCTCACGATGAGGGTTTAAGTTGGGGGGTGTCGTCCTGTTTTGTTTGTTTTAAACTTGTGTAAGCCCATTAAGCCCTTTCAGACTGTAAACATTGATTTGGGGCTCTAAATAAACCTGAACTTGTCTATAGTTTAGGCACACAAAGCAATACTCACCCGGTAAGTGATGAACTAAAGGTTGAGTTTGTATGTACAGGTCGTACAGATATCTGCCCCTGAAACATAAATGAATTGGTACCAATGAATGAATGACTTCAGTATAGGATAGCACAACACAGGCACATTATCCTCTTCCACACACCAAGTTTCAAGAGATTATGCAGCATTTGCCATTCATGATACCTTTATTGCAAGATGATCTAAGCTGTAAAAACCTCTTGCCTGTGAATCAATTTATTCATGGTCTATAACTGACAAACCATGTCCATGTGAAATACCAAAAATGGATGAGGACTTAGCTTGGCAGCCATACTGCTCTATACTATATGGCTATAGGGTTAGGAGGACAGCTTGCTAAATTAAGGATAGGGCTTAGTGTAATTGTCCTGCAATGTCAAGAACAGGTCTTGACCTTTAAATCGTCAGTGCAGGCAGAGTAAGCTGTGAACAAGCCAAGAAGTTCCAGGAACTAGGCACTAATTATTTCCAAATATTGAGAAATTTCTTGCGCAAAAGGCAAGAAATGCTTGCAAAAGGCAAGCTGGCTGTTGCATTCCGGGAAAAAGCTAAGGACTGTACATTAAAGCCGCACTCCCATTCAATGAGACCGGCTGACAGCTCCACGGCGCTGTGACCTTCTTGGGGTTTGACAGCACGTCCTCCCGGCTTGTGAGCCGCAAACTCACCTCGTTCCCCGGTAAGCAGCCGGAAGCTGCCCGTGTCCAAGACGACGAGGGGGAAAACGCAGTCCTGCCGCTAAAATGACAAATGGTTTCCAATAGACTCGTACTCGTACAGTGAGTACTCCACCGCCGACATTGCCTCCACGGAACCGCCATGTTCCACAGCACGCATCCCTCTCTGGACAAGTTATAAAATTGCACAGGAACCGGAAGCCAGTAGTAGGCAACGTATGATGACGTTTCACAACAAGGAAGTGTTTTGTACAACAGATGGTAAAGTTGAAACAAGAGGACATTCATGTCAAATTCAAACTTTCGTGGTAGATAAAGCCAGCGGTTGTTTAGTAAACTGAAGATGGGAAATACATCCTAGCATATGTCAAGATTATTTTAAAAATTTAAGATAGAAATATTTGGAAGAGGGACAAGGCTACCAGCTGCTGCTAATTATCACCAGAAATGTTGGAGAGGGGAATCCTAGCTAAATTCAGTTTAGCCACCTTTTTCCTGAATAGAGTTTATACACATTTGAATTTTACACTTAGAGTAGTTATAAGTATCAAACTGATGAAATAGGGCCTTTTCGTGGAAGACAAAACTTTTTTTTTCTGAAAGAATATTTGATTGTTTATATTCGTGGTTGTTTCTGGGTATCAGGTTACCCTCCTTTTGTTTGCCACAACATCACTGCTTATAATGCTCAGCAGTTCATCACATCACATGTCAGGTTTTGAGGTTATATTTGATGCAGTTGCAGTTTGACAATGTTGAACATCCACAGGGTGTTAGTCTGTATTCTGGTAGCAACTATAAGCATCAAGCCTGTATATGTACTTGAGTTTTGTGAAAGTACTGACCGTGACTGCCACAGTCATGATGACACAGCATCATACAGCCAACCGTCCCCATACACTGGCAGAACCAGAGTGAACACGAGTTTAGCAAAGCAAAGGCACAACTTGGACCTATTCAGGGTTTCTTGCAAGAAGCTCATAGGTAAAATTGATTCTTATGTCTTTGTAATTCAGTGTACATAAAGCAGTGTAATATCTTTTATACATGTAGTTTAATATTGTCACCACTCTTTCCTTCTCTGCAGAAGCTTTTCCAATCGATGAGGTAGAGGGCAACTTTGTTCGCACTGTGAAGAACTGTATTTTTTCCAAATCCATTCCAACTCCACTGAGAGGTCCACTAAGACTTGCAGCAGTTTCAAAGGTGATGTTGTAATGTTGTGCAACTTGCAACATCAAGCAGCTTTTACTTTATATGTAGATCCTATCGGGTAAAAAAGCAGAAAATTCACTTATATTTCCAAATTAATAATTTGTCTCAGCAGGACGTCATTGAGGGTATCTTAGATTTGGATGTTGCTGTAATCCAGTCAGAGGATTTCCTGCAGTATGCCAGTGGTGGTAGACTGATTCCAGGATCTTTCCCACTTGCACACAGATATGGGGGTCATCAGGTACAGTTTGTTTCTGATTTTTGCAGTTAGAATCGCTCTTGTTACCTTGCATTCATTTTATCTCCCTCTCCTTGAATAGTTTGGCTACTGGGCTGGGCAGCTGGGAGATGGGAGAGCACATTCCCTCGGTCAGTATACCAACAGGTAAGAGTATTTTTTAAATTCAATCTTTTATGTATGTAACAAAAAAAATATTTCTTGTTAAACCCAACATTTAGTCTCATTCTAAATGTGTCTTTGTGCAGGAAGGGAGAAGTATGGGAACTTCAGCTTAAAGGCTCCGGGAAGACTCCATACTCAAGGTATGATGCTCAATTTTTTCATCTTTTTCTTTCATACTGAACCATTTTTAGTTTGGCATCTGCTGTATCTTGGCCTACAGTTTACATATTGGCAAACACAGTGGTCAGAAGCACATTTGGAAAAAACTGATGTTATGCTGCAAAATTGAAAACCCATGCCCATTCAATCTTGTTGTCATCTTAATGGAAAAGATTTTTATTGTTCAGTTTTGGCTTAGTTCATTCATCAGTCTGGCTCCATCATTTCTTAAATTGTTCAACCTGTTTTATGTTGTTTTGATGAAGTGTTTGAAACAAGATGATTTGTCTTGAAGCAAGTGAAATATATTGAAGCAAACAAAAGAGATTTTAAAGCTGAATTTGGCAACTTAACATGTTGGCGGCTCCAAAAAGCAGTAAGAGATAAATAAAAACTTCAGTATTTTAATATCAGGATCAACAGAGGCAAAATATCTAATGTTGGTGAGTCCAGTTTTCTTTGGACAGAGTGCTCACGTGCTGTTCAGGAGACTGTTTGTATTTGATTCATCACTTTTTGTGTGAACAGAGAAGTGACCATAGTCAAAGGCAGAGGCACAATTATAGTGTGTAATAAACCGGTGTATCTTTATAAGGGTAACTTGTTCAGGAATAGTCTCTGGGTTGGTTGAAGGTCAGGAGAAGCATTCCTTTGATAATAGAGATATATCAGTTTCTTCTACATACAGGATATCAATTCATGGGGACTGGATACTTTTACTCTCTGGGTGTATTTTTGCACAAAAATCTTTCCCAGAGCAGCTTTGAAATTCAACAATAAATTCAGGACAAAAAAAGATCCTCATCTGGCTCCATCTCACTCCTCTGCAGGTCAGGAGATGGCCGAGCTGTGATCCGATCCTCAGTGAGGGAGTTTCTGTGCAGTGAGGCCATGCATTCCCTGGGCGTTCCCACCAGCAGGGCTGCGAGGTGAGAGGAACAGTGATAAATAAATGATGGCAAATGGGTCTAATATTTGCAGTCTGTGCAAAACAGTTAGGCCTAATGCTGAGATGACTGATGATAATCCATGTATAAATGCTGGAAGAATTGCAGTTTGCATGATGATTAGAACCAGGGATCCTTCTCATTTGTATTCAGAGTTCCATATTATTTGCAGATGTTAATTTCTTGACTGGAGGTGATGAATTGCATAGTGTTTTTGATTTATATTCATAGTGACTAAGCAGGTGATATCACTAGGTAATATCACTCTGTAGCTAAAGCTCCCTCTCATCTAGAGGTACCAAAATCATATAAAATATTAAATGTGTAAACAGTCTTTTTGTCTAATTCCCCAAATTTTTAGGACCCTGAAAGTATCAAATATTTCAGATCAGCATACGAACCATGTTGACAGCCTCAACTACTGAGATTTTAACCAAATATATTGGTATTAGCGGTTAAAAGCTGGCCTTATATAAACCCCCTATCAGTGCTACCATTCATATTCATTATACTTGAAAATCTCAGATTAAGTACTTACTTTAAGATGTTAAAGTAAGTACTTAAAGAGGTTTTTTGGAAGGAATTTTAATCTAAGAACCAGTTGCAGGACTCTCTTTTGACCTTTACAGTGACTGAGCTGATATTGTGTCACTCTTGTTTCAGTCTTGTTGTAAGTGAGGAGCCAATACTGAGGGACCAATTCTACAATGGAAATGTGAAGACAGAGAGAGGTACTGCACAGTCATGCAAAAATACTCCAAAACTTCATCAACAGATTCATTGTTAGTTATTTGGAATGATTGTTACCATTGTCCTCTCTGTAGTAGTTGAATGTTTTTTTATCCACTGACATGGTCTACATCACACTTGATTACACTTGGTTTTATCCACAGGAGCTGTTGTTCTCCGGCTTGCCAAGTCATGGTTTCGGATTGGATCGTTAGAAATCTTGTCTCGGAGCGGAGAGTTTGATCTCCTGAGGTTAGACTGTCCGCTTCATCAGATTCCTTTAATAAGGTCAATGACTGTCAGCCTGCATTTCAGGCTGCGGCTTCCCTTTGCATTTACTGTGATGTTTAACACCAGTTTACTGTCTTGTTGCTTTTAGAAAATTGCTGAACTTTATGATTGAAGAACATTTTCCTTCCATCAATTCAGATGACCCTGATAAATATTTGGTGAGTCATGATAAAATTATTTCATCATTATTAATTTGCTGATCCATATATATAAGCACTCACAAAGCATTCAAAATAATACAAAAAAATACAGTGCTTTCCAACTACTTTATTAGAGCCAAACTGTTAAACAATTAAATCGAGTTAAAATACTAAACATTTCAAGCTGTTTTTATCCATTAGGTGAAATGGCTATTTGAAGCATGTAGTTAAGTGCTACTCATCTGTTAGGTAAATGGCAAAGGGGCTCTTAACATTTCACAAACTCTGTATTAACTTGGTTGCAGTGATGTGTCATGCTGTGGTAGGTTGCCATTGTTTTGGGTTTTGTTATTTTAAGTTCATGCTAGAGTTGAATACACAGCATCTCGGTTGTCATAGTTACTGTGTATCTTGTCTGCAAACGTTATGTTGCATATTATGAATTCTTCATTGTTGCATGCTGTGTATCTTCCTAGGTATTGTTTTCCACAATTGTAAATGAAACAGCACATCTGATCGCCCAGTGGATGTCGGTTGGCTTTGCACATGGTGAGAACCTGTTTCCACTGATTCTTTTATCACACAGACTGAACCAGCCTCTAATGATATCTGTTGTGTGTCATCATGACAGGCGTGTGCAACACAGACAACTTCAGCCTCCTGTCTATCACCATTGACTATGGACCATTTGGCTTCATGGAGTCATACACCCCTAGTATGTACAGTGTAGTCTTTCCTGTTTTGTTACATAATTTAATGTTACTTTCCTTTGCCCCTCTTTCTTCTGTTTTTGTGTCATTGCTAAAATGTTAAAGAGTTTTCTCATTTTCTGCAGATTTCATCCCTAACACATCTGATGATGAGGGGAGGTACAGCATAGGAGCTCAGGCCAACATCGGACTGTTCAACCTTGAGAAACTGCTGGAGGCTCTTAGTCCTGTCCTTACCCCAAAACAGCTGCAGGGGTAAGTATCTCATGATGAAGGCGCATCAGAAAATCTGTGACCTTTATCAACATCTACTGGTGACCAGTAGGAAGTGCAACATCAACAGAACTCACTCAAAAATGCAGGCATGTAGGGAGGGATAAGAAGTGACTTCAGCACACTGGAAGTTTTTGTTCCACAACAGAGTCCAGAAAGCCTGTCATTGTTATCAATCAACAACCCTATCAATCCCCTACAGACCTTTTTCCAGTCATTTGACGTTATAGTGCAGTAAAATTGTACTTTAAAGTAACTGATATCTATACTTGTCTCTATCCTAGGGCTAAAAATATTTTAAAAGGATACGCTGATATTTACCAGATGAGGTAAGCTCCATGTGACATCTCTATCTGTCTTTTTCTACCTTAAAGGACAATTCCAGTTTTAATTCATATTTTAGCCCATGAACTACACTGCACACATGCTTTACATTATTACCAACCATTTTCCAAAGCATACCATACTTGATTAGATTTTTGAATGTATTTATCATGCCTCCTATGCAGCCATTAGTTTCTACTCATTTCATTAGAACTCCACTTCCAGATACTGTAAATTTACTTGAAATAGTCCATCACAGTGAAACTCTGCCCTAATTTATTTTTGTCAGTATTGCACACATTGACCTGAGAAGTATGCAGGTCTGCTGATGCACTTGTACAGGTGGGAAGACAAATAATGGACATAGTAGAAGGGATGATGTGCATTTGGCTGTTTCTTTCTTTTTAACTTATGAGTGTTAGTCTGGCAACCATGCAGGAAAATAGTTTTTCCACTTCCCACCTTCCACACACTTTCCACTTCAGATCAACATGTGCAATGATAAAGTAACTTGATGAAAGTATGGTATGCTTAGGAAAATGGTTGGTAGTAATGTAAACCATGCCTTGTAGTATACAGACTGCGTGGCATCTTTTTTTTGGTCACTAGAGGGCGCACTTTCCATCAAAACAAACAAAGCTTCAACCACACACTAAATTACCCCCTGGTGAATAATGTAGCCTTTCTGGACAACATAATCACGTTAAATAATGAGGTAGCAGCCTGTTCCAAGCAAGATAATGCTTAGAATAGCTCTTTTATAACCAGGGCCCGATGTCAGCAAATGACATCTCATGAGCTTTTAACAATGCAGAAATAAAATATTGCACATTTTAACATTAATGCTTTATCGCAGAATCTGTAATGTGATGCTATATTTTATCATTATACTAACCACAGTAGTATATTTCAGGTTTCACCAACTATTTAAGGCAAAGTTGGGGCTTCTTGGTGAGGAAGAGGATGATGGCTATCTCATTGCCCTCCTTCTTAAGGCAAGTAGTTTACTGATCTGATTTTGCACATTCAGTTTAATAGAATATTTTTCATCTTAGGCTGTCAAAGCTATTCTTAGTGGGTATGTCTATGATAGGGCTATGATATTTGTATCAAAGCCAATTATTATTCCTTTTTTACTAGAAAAAAATGGGACAGTAGAGTGATTTTCTTATATTGGCACAACATATATTAACATGTCTGTGTAGTGTTTATGTATTCATGCTTTTACTTTGTCTCATCCTTTTTGTGTTTTGTTTCCTTTCACCCTTTCTCTGTGCATAACAAGATGATGGAGGACACTCATTCAGACTTCACCATGACCTTCAGACAGCTTAGCGAAGCCTCGGCCCAGCAGCTTAACCAAAGAGACTTCACACAGGTTAGAACCTCTAATGTAGACCCTTAATGTTAGTTTTTTTTTTTTTTTTTTTTAATGGGCGAAATCTTTGATGATTGGCACTCACTGCTGCTGTGTTTTTGCACTGTAACGTCTTCTCCTTTTCTGTGTGTCTCTTCAGCTATGGTGGCTATCGTGGTTCATGCTAGCTACCCAGTTCTTCTTCTGTGTATCCGAAACAAACCGCTTCTGTTTCTGTCATAAATATAAAGCATAAATTGCTTCCACAAAGTTGGCTAGAGGTTTCACTGTATTGATTCACTATATTGTGTTTTATCAATCAGCAAACATCTGAGAGCACCAGAACATACATTTATATATATGGAAATGTTACAAATTATTAGGTCTATATAAAGGCTGTATTACTGGATGCTGCAGCATTTGCAAAAATCAAATTTGCTGTCTTTTTGTGTATTAGATGTGGGCTCTTGATGACCTGTCATCCCACAAGCTCTTCTCTGATTGGCTCATCATGTACCTGCTCCGGCTTGGAAGGTAAGGAAAAAGGTGTGATGGGATACTGTTCGCACTACATCCAACATGCATCTCTGTGGCAGTATGTTTAGCATGGTAGTATCCCAGTCTGAACACAAGCCAAGTCAGTTTTGTAGCCTGTACCTGAGCTGATGAGTTCCTTAAGCTTCTATGAAAAGTTCACCTGAAAACATCATATTTGCCCATGGAAACACATTATTTCCTCTCACAACACTGTCTATCATAGGGATTTTAGTTAATATGGCTTAAAATTTTGATTGTTGTTTGATATATTCAGGCAGGAAAATGACTGCGATGTGGATCGTCAACACAGGATGAAAAGTAAGCCACTAAACATGCATCGTAATGTTAATTGGCACTTAACCATGAAAGATCTGGGTAGAAGAAATATGATTTATTGTCATAGTGAGTCTGGGCATTAGCCTGAAAGACAACAGTAAATGAGAAGGTATTCATTTTACACATATCTATTTGGTGTTGATATGACACCTTGAAAGAACAAGATATCTATACATATTTTCTTATTTTCATAAATCTTCCCACAGATGTGAATCCTCGATACGTTCTGAGGAACTGGATGGCAGAGTCAGCTATAAGGAAAGCTGAGGTCAATGATTTTTCCAAGGTATGTGTCAATGTCAATTTGCCATCCAAACCCTAAGTGATGACCCACTGATTTTTGGAATGACACATTTTGATGGGGCAAGACCTGCTGTTGTAGCATCATGTCCTATGTCTGCTGTCTCCCACTAGGTGGAGCTGCTACACCACGTTCTGTCCTTCCCCTTTGTTACACAAGAGACTGCAGAGGAGGCGGGCTATGCAGCACGACCCCCATTGTGGGCTAAGAGGTTAAAGGTCAGCTGTTCCTCCTGAGTGACTCCTCCATAACAAGATGTTAGACCAAAAAAGACTTATGGGAGAGTTTTTGTGGTTTATACAGGACTACTGTGTGTTGCAAGATGGAACCTATTTGATCTTACATTTCAAGGTTGTTACTCTTGGTCATTTTGTACTTTTCAAGTTTACTCTGTGCTTATGGATATGATGACAGACAGCAAAAAAATCTATTAGAGTAATTCTTATAGCCACATCAGGGGAAAAGAACTAAACTCTGGCAGTATTTTGCACAATAATATCACATTTTGATTATTAGTGACGCATTTTCAGCCGCCTACCTCATGTAATTCAAGACTGACATCAAAATAAAGACCAAGATGCTGCTGCTTTTTTAAAACTAACATGTTGTACTAAGTTTGTAGTAGCCTGAATCATGTCGCTTTTAGAGGTAAAACAGATTTTATCCTTTGATGATCAGATAATCAACACACACACATACATGCACACACCGGAGCCTTTGAATGGAAACCAGGCTCTGTTCTTTTTACCTGTCTGAGGATTGTGTGGTATTGCAGTGGAATAACATTGATTGGTTGTGAAATGGAATCTAGGGGGGCGAGGCTTTAAACTTATGTCATATATCATGTGTTTTAAACAGCCAATGGCAGCAGGTTTTCCATGGTGACGGGAGGAACTGAACCTGATAATTCAATCCAGTCAGAAGTGATGTTCAGATGTTATTTCTTTCGCCACAAGAAATCTTAAGGGGACATGCCAACATAGTTTGTAGTAGTAGAAGAAGAGTGGAGTATTTATTCAGGTAACAGTACTTCCAACAGTGGTTTGAAAACTAATTACGTATATAGCATCTATGACAAACATCACTGAATATGTTTTTACAGTATTTACAGCTCTCCATGGAAAAATTTAGACATATATACAGTACTGCAAGAATGTCTCTTTTTCTTTGCCAGCACTCTATTTCATATTTGTTGTGTTATCTGATATCTATTTGTATGAAAGAAAAACATCATTCCTAATGCTTACAACAGGAAACACATCACATGTTCAAAAAAATCTTAATATATCCCAGTCCTGCCTGTGAAATCCCCCCACAAAAAATATTCAAGCACTCATTTCCTAGTTGATCTGTTATAACACCAATTTATATCTGTAACACGTTATTTGTAAAGCTAAAACAGTATTCTTTAGTCTTAAAAAATAATTCCCCTTTTACTTGATTCACACAGGATTTTTCTTGGATGTTGCTTCAGTCTCAAACAAAGATAAATAAGGCTGCAGACTCTCTTTATTGGTCTGCACTTCCTTTAGCTTGAGATCCTATTTATTGTTGTTTATGTGTAGTTGAGTTGTTTTGCTTGAATCAAGGAAAATCTGATTAAGGGTTAAGTTGTTCCTAAGGCTTGTGCAGGCGCAGTATTGTACACTAATTCCCTGCTCAGTTTAATGATCACCACGTTTCTTCTGCATGGCTTTCATCAGCTCTGACATAAAGTCTCCTTCTCCTCCTCCTCCTCCTCCTCCTCCTCCTCCTGCTGTGTGCAGCCCTGGCGTAGTCCTCTTGGGTGGAGGAGGAGGCATCTTCTTCACCGAAGCGGTAGGTCGCACCGCTGGCCGTGTGGCTGCAGCAGGAGGAGGAGGTGGGGGAGGAGGAGGAGGCGGGGGCGCTCCTGCTCCGGCCCCTGTTAGCATCTGTGGAGGAGGCGGG
>OMKZ01050678.1:0-14911 GCA_900302535.1 Neoniphon sammara | reverse complement strand
CAGACGCTTATATACATGCAGAGCACGCCTACATACTAACAGTTTTACACAGGCGCTAACCACCAGCATTCAGGGACATGGGCACAGGCAGACAAGCAGACGGGCAGATACACATATATAGCATTCACACACACACACACACACACACATGCACACATATTTTTGTGTCAGCGGTAAAGGAAGCTCTGCTCAGTTAATAAGCCTGCATTGATTTCCTTATTTTTCCACTACTGCTCTGTCCAGTTGGGCCTCACAGCCATCGATTTTCCCCATGAAAGTACATGCGGGAGGAGAGTTTTGGGATTGCATGTGTGGAGTGTCTGCGTTACAGAGAAAGAAAGTGAATGAGCTCACGCACACCTCACGCTGGGGACGCTTGTGTGTGCATGTGTGCGGGCATACGTGTGTATCCATGCATGCACGTCTCCGTGTGTGTGTGTGTGCATCCAGCTCACTGTCATAGGCTACCTCAGGCAGAATGACTCTCCAAGCAGCAGCAGCAGCAGAAGCAGCAGCCTCCGAGCACTCTGCCACTTTTCCCAGCGGAGCATTTAGTCTAAAACCCTCGCTCTGTCTAGCTCTCCTTACACAAACTCAAGAACTCTTTGCCTTTAATCGCCTCAGATGGATTCCCCCACTATGGCGAGTGTCTTCGATGTAGAGACTGCTGTTTGGATAATAAACAGACCAAGAGAAGGGCTCAAAGCTCGCAGTGACATGATGCATCGAGGCTCCAATAAACCGTGTGAATATCATTCTATCTGGGGTGGGCAATGCATGTTCTTCACTTTTTCACTGTAGTTCACGCACAGCGAGCAGCTGCACTCTTGCCGCACTGCCCATGCATGAGAGGAATTATTTGTCGAACTGAACATATGCTCTCTGTTCAGGTTCGAAGCTGCAAGAATTCATCAGCAAGTTTTGTGTTGCAATTTGCCAATTTGCCAGCCCTAATGTTTGGTGTATTTCTAGAAGCTAGGTGTGAGACGGATGATTGACGGGGGATATAAAGCACGATGACAGCTGCATAACAGCATAATCTATATCTGATATAAAAGGTAATTATACTTATTCTTTTTGTAGACTTTCCTTCTTTTATGTGCTCACTGTCCTGGAAGGCTTATCATAACATTACATCATTATTGCTGAAAGCAGAAGCGATTCCTCTGCCTCCAGTCTCATCTCGCTTTCTGTTTCTTCCTCTCAAGTCAGTTAACTTGCCAGCACGATTTAAACAAAAACCACACCACCAATGCATTGTTGAACATCCAAAATGCACAGTTTCAAAACGAGCAGCAGTTTATGCACTGGAATTGCATTGATTGTGGAGATAAGCATCAAATAATTTCTAGATCAAAAATAAGTAATGGGAAACAGTCAGGGGCAATCATGAGTTGCTTTACATCACAAAATTGAAAATTGTAATTATGCAAATCGTTTGACAGCCAATAAGGCTACGTGAGACATCAAAGTAACCACTGCCTGTGTGTGTGCATGTGTGTGTGTGTGTGTGTGTGTGTGTGTGTGTGTGTGTATGTGTATGAGTGTCTTGGCCACTCACCATCCCTCAGGTAGTCGCATTGATCAATATGCTGGGTGGCAGTTGTGTTAGTTGTTATCCAGTTCTGTAAACTGTAGCAGCAGCTGCAGCTTTCGAAATATAACTGTCAGTTGTTTTGGAGCTTTTTCATATTCCAAGAGAAAGCAAATATCTGTCCTCACCGACAGCGACGGGTCTGTTTTGTCTTGGTTGCCATGATTTCTTGTATCTCCTCCTCTCAAACGCCAATACTCTCTAGTCTCTCACTTGCTCACACACACACACACACACGCTCACACACGCACATACACATACAATCCTCCCCATCCATCCCAAAGCATATTGTCAGGGCTGGTTGACGCAATCGATCAGAGCAATTTCATTCACAGTAGCTTCATCTGACAGGCTGTACAATTTATGAGCCTGTGGATTATGATGCCAAGCAAAAATGAGTGGATACAGCAGTTTGCTACATATATTTCTTCAACACATTGTTCTTATTTGCAGCCGGTGGGGGTGGCGGCTGGTTATTAATGACACTACTGAAAATGGACTACACATGCTCACACTTGACTGATGCCCAGTGTGTTTTTGGTTAAAATCAGTAGATGGATGAGATCAGATAAGTGCCATAAGTGTAGGTTGGGAGAAGGAGGTAAGAGACTCACCCCCCCCCCTCTGTTAGGAAGCAGATCAATCCCCTCCACTTGAATATTTGTGACAAAAGCGTTCACATGAATATGTTCATGTTTTATTCAGATTATAAGCTATCGCACATCCTGATATTAGAAAGGGGTGATTTTGAATTACTGCAGATCAGCTGAAAGGGGAGCAATGGAGGCAGCAACAACAGTGTGTGTGTGTGTATGTGTGTATCCAAAGTTGACACCTGTGCCCCAGATAGCTAATGCTGATCATCACACATTTTAGTAGTAATCGGCATGTACTAGTAGCTGTTGCAGTAGTAGTAGTGGAGTAGGTGATGAATTATGTTTCTTTGTTGCTACATAATTGGAAGTGACAGCATCTGCTGACTGCAAGTAATGGTAAATATACATGCACTATTCCCTGTATGTCAAATTCTGTTTCAGCACGTAGCATAAAACTACCTATTATCTGAAGGCTTCCAGTATGCTGCAGTATTATATATAGAGACAGATGACATAGACAATAATTAACCACTGAAAATCCTAATTTTTAAACATCTTGCTCATATATCTCTTGTTCCAACCGCTATCTGTCATCTGCCTACAGTATATCTTTCTCAAGACAGGCTAAAATTGGGTGCTATGAAATTACAGCCAAGAGAGATTTCAGTCATCACTGTCTGGCAGACAGTAGCCAATGAAAAATTTAAGATCTCTGCGGGTGTAAGAAGTGAACTTGTCCGTATGCATCTGTCCATCTAAGACAGATACCCCACCCTCGGAGTTAAACAAACGAGGTCCTATCTGGGGGCCCGCTGTTTGGGTCCACAGCACTTCATGTGCAGAATAGCAATGAATGGAGGGGATGTGCAATAAGTCTTTCATTAGGGAGCGAGGAGGTGGAACAGTGACACTGCTCAAAAATCAGAATGAAAAATGATTGACCCCCCCTATAGGGACTTACAGTGTGTGCGGTGACCACATTATGATGTATGATTTTTTTAATCTCCCACCCTATAGCTTCACCATAATAGTCCTAAAAATGACTTGTAGCTTTTCTGTAATACTCAGTAGTGAATTTGTAGTGACTTTATCATGCTATATGATGATTTTTTTCATCTTTTATGGTATCACAATAAAATTCCTTAGCAGTGTTAAAGTTTGCCTATTATACTCAGCAGTTAGTATAGAGACCTTTTCATTTTTTATGGATTTTTTTTTTTTTACTCTTATGGCATCACTACAGTATATATATAGGATGTTACATGAAGGTTATAGTTCTGGTTCAACATTTGTATAGTATCCTTCTGAAAATCTAGTGGTTTTCCATAATGTAAGTGATGTTTTAACAAACTACAGACATGCCAGATTAATTTATTTATAGGCCTATCTATGTTGTTACCATATTTGTTGTACACATTTGTAAATGAGCAATTTCTTGACTGATTAATTTACAAGCAGCGAAGCACAACATCTACATGGAAATGAGCTCAAATAATATTTAAAACCGTCAAGAAATTCTCGATGAGAAGTGTTTATATGAATGACTAATATATGTAAGGGATGTGCTGCTGAGGATAGCCTACAGCAGTGGTTCTCAAAGTGGGGTGAGGGGACCTCAAGTTGTACCTGGGTGGCTTGCTGAGGGTCCCTCCACAAAATGAAGCGCAGTTTAATTTCACAGTAACTTCATTCACAAGAAATTATCCCCAATTAGAAAAGGCATAAGAATGACAATTCACATTTTAGGTTTCACTCTCACCACCATTATCTCCCTAAGTAAACAGTTAAACAGTTCAATAGCCAACTGAATACAAAATAAATGATGATCAATTATGGTGCTCCTCTGGACTAAACCTTATCAAATGGAGGTCAGTGGCCCTAGTATGTCTGTCTTTATGGGGATCCCTGAAAACAACCCCTGCTTTGTAGTACACTATCCCAAACGCACACAGTCCCCCTTTTTCTAACACAGCTGCGACCTACCGTTTCCTATAGGGACACTTGATCTTGGCAGCAGTATCCTCACTCCTCACTTGGCTGGAAAGAAAAGGATGAATCCCACTTCAAATCACCGCAGAGCAATGAGCCAAAACATTGTTTCCCCTCCTCTCTATCCCTTTTCACTCTCTCCTGGCTGGGCAGCGTTTTAGAGTCCACAGCCTGAGCCGTGGACCGTCCATTGTATAAGTGGATGCTGACAGCCAGCGGAAACTGCTCGCATCTGCCAACGCTGGACGTCAGCGCTGATGATGTTCGATTTACTCTTATCTCCCTCCGCTAATATTGTTATTCGGCTTTTGTCCTTTTCTTCCCTTTTCTTTCCTTTTTTCCCTCCACGTCGGATGTTGTCCTTCAGTGCTGCCCCACTCATGCAATTATCCCTGCTTGAATTGCCCTCCTCCTTCCTTCCTCTCTCTCTCTCTCTCTCTCTCTCTCTCTCTCTCTCTCTCTCTCTCTCTCTCTCTCTCTCACACACACACACACACACACACACACACACACACACACACACACGCAGAGAGAGAGAGAGAGAGAGAGAGAGAGAGAGAGAGAGAGAGAGTCCGCTTATTCTTGTTCATTCACTTTTCAAAACATGGTTGCAAATTGGGTGGACTCGGTGCTGCCGGGCACCAATTGTTACAGATAACTTTAAGTGGAATTTATGCATCGTGCCATGTCAACAAAAAGCGCGTTGGCAAGGACAAACATCATTATTTTTTTTTCTCCTTAAACAACATATTTGCACGAAAGCACAGCCCCAGTGGACGATTTCAGCACCACGGACAGCAGCATTCCCAGCCTCAAACACCCACTCAGCTGCAACATCTGCGTCTCGCCTTTTATTATTACTTGAGAAATAGGCGAGTATATGTTTACCCTCTATACTTTTGCAACGGCGGAGTCACGCTGTTCACAATTTGCGGCGGTGGAAACAAATGCAATAAGTGTGGAAAACGACACAGGGACCTTCGCTAGGCTGACTTGAGAAAGTGCAATTTCTGTTTGGCCAAGGGCAAGTGAATTCAAGCTGAACCGTGGCCCTTCAATATCCTGCAAAAGCTATCGCTCAGTCATAGCGGGCAGCTACAGTTCACAATTGCTTGTGAGAAATGAGTGGAGCCCAATGAATTTGAACCAAGGTTACATTCCATTCTCCAGCAACTGAAGGGCCCTGCCGTTGAGATTGGTGCCTATAAAAAGAGCGTCTGTAACATCACGCCGGGATTAAATGCTTATGTTTGCTGAATAGATTCAATAGATTTTAGGTTTTATGATGATCCTCTGTGCTGGGCTGCGGTTCAACCTCGTGCGTGTGTCTTCTGTCTGTCTGCGTGCGCGTGTGTAAGCGCGTGCACGTGCCAGCGATGATGGTGATGAGGAGGAGTTAATCTCCTCCTCATCACTATGGTGTATAGGAGTTAAACCCGAGCTGACCCACATTAAGCGTCACTTAATTATCCAAATTGCTGCGTTCACGTGCGCCCTTCTATGGACGTGTGAAAGGTTCGTGTGCATGCGCAGGTACGTTAATTCGTGTCTAATTACATGTGTGTTTGTGATTCTGAGTGCGCTGCTGTGTGTTTGCGCGGGTTTTTAATGATCTCCTCCTATCCCCTCTGGGCCAGCACGGGCCCATGTCGACCCACATCAGTATAATTAACATCACGCTCAAATGTCTGTAGAAGCAGAGGGTTCACTACATCTCTCCTCTTATGCAGCTTTTCTTACCCCCCTTAAGGCTCACACACACACTACAAATGTGAAATGACGTCACGCAATCTATTTGTATGCATGTGAAGTCCCATCCACACTTTATTTGCACATAAATTGTTCTATAAACTTTGAAAGCGTTGTCTTTTTTATCAATGCTGAAGCCATTAACCAGCTTAGTAAGAGTCCAGGGTTGCTGTAGAGAGTTGTTACATCAAGGTTGCGGGTTTGAATCCCTGGAACTGCTGGGAAATCTGTGCTCAACTCACAATTCACTAACTGCTGCTTAAGTGCCCTTGAACTTGGCATTCAGCCTTCAACTGTTCCAGTAGAGCAGCTCAGTGGCCAACAGTGGAAGACTGGACCGTTCTCAGGTGTGTGTGTGTGTGTGTGTGTGTGTGTGTGTGTGTGTGTAAATCCCTCCTACCTTTTGCAGCTAGTCCCCTAGGAAGTTGCTGTAATTAGGCGTGTGCTCTTATTCAACTTGCCTTCTAAATGAAAACACTTCTTCATCAAAGGAACAGCACAACAGGAGATGCAGTCCCAGCACAGAGGTTTTTCCACCTCTAATATTAAAATCAGTATAACAATGCTGTTACTTTGTCATCATTTACAAGTCCTTATTTGTTCAAGAGCTCCAAGTGGGGGGAAAAAAACACACCACGAAGTAAGCCATGATTTAAGTACCCTTGCGTTCTTGCTAGTGTTCCTGTTTACACAATAAGACATGCAAGGGAAATTGTGAACAGCTTATTTAAGAGACCCAAACATATGCTCCTTATAAATGTGAAAAAATATAATTGTGACTGAATCATTTGTTTGTTTAAGAAGCTGACGGGTTTGAAATATTTTCAGAACAGCATGCAACAATAAACTCTGACGACTTGAGTCAGAGAGACAAAGAGACAGATGGAGAGATATACAGGCGGAATGAAATTACCATCAGTGCAGTAATTCCCATTTACGCATTTTATGGAACAATATGAATTAAGACAATTTACATATAAATGTGAAAAAATATACTCAGGTGGGCGAATTACCCCTTTGTTTGTGATATACATGGATTTGGATGACTTTTAGACTGGTATGGAAGAATAAAATATGAAGACATTATGAGAGGGAGATGCAGACAGAATGATACTGGGGAGATAACAGTAATTTAGAGCAAACATACAAGCACACGCCATGTAATGAGATCATTTCCCCATAAAAACATGTGGCACGTGAAAGCTTTACAAATGGCCGGCAAAACAACAGGCATAATGTGACAGGCGGACGTTTGTTCCACTAATCGCTGAGGGGATTGTCTGATGCTGCTGAATGGAGGCTAAGAGAGTCTTATGTTATTAGGCCTCTGCTTCCTCCACCACACACACACACACACATACACACACACACACACACACACACACACAAAGGGCACAGAGCTGTTGTCTATCATCTTCTGTCCTGGCCTTCGCACCCTGACAGCTGTCTGTTATTCTACAGCTTGAGATCACCGAATAAAGGGATTACACTGATCTGTGGAACAAGTTCATGTGTCCAGTAGATAGATTTCAAAACACATGTAGCCAGCAGCGGCAGACTGTTACACAAAATGATACACAGAAATAGCAGATTAATACTGTGTGTCTGCGCATTTTTATCTTTATCAGCACACACTGACAGATGAAAACAAGCACACACATACATATAACACAGCACAAACAATCAGTGCAGAGGTGGCCTCCTCTTCCCGGATATCCCCAGATGCCTTTTCATCTGTGATTCCTCAGGAAGTCCATTACTATTGCAGACGGGCATCGTGCTTGTGCACCACAATCAATACTCTTCCATTAAGGTGATGAACGGTCCGTTTCCCCAACCTTCTCTGGTGAAGACAAATTCTCAGGAACCACTGATCCAAATCAGTCAAGGTGGGCATGACAGCACTGTGCAGGCAATGTGAAGGGTAAGGAGTGATTGACAGAGGAAGTTCTACCAATCCCTCCATATGGGCCCAACACCTCCGGGGGACAGCTACAGGGTAATGCAGTTGTCTTGTAGTGTAAAAACAGTCCACTCACACCCTGAAATTTTTACAAATTTAGAACTGGAATTTTATTTTTAGATATCCAGCCTATTTTAAGGCAATTTCATCATATCAGGGTAATTTTTAAACTCATTTTGGAAGTCTTGTTGTATTTTGCAGTGCAAAAAATCTTTTAACAAGTCATTTAGTCATTTATTGAGACTTAAAGGACAAGTTCGCTATTTTGGAACCAAGGCCTTATTTACACATTGTTTGGCATCATCCTTAGATGTAGAGGACATCTTTTCACTGGTTGCTTCGGTATTGATCCCGATATCGCTGTGCTACAGGCTCCCACTCAGCTACAATAGCACTCAATTGGACAATCGTAAATGGCTTTGAAAAACTATGATGATGTTGCTTTTCCGAAACGGGAAGCTTGGTGTATACTCTTATAGATCTCAGAATGTTCTCCTGAAAAAGGTATTGCCAATGGAGCATTAAATCAACAGAACTGCTCCATTTGGAACAGAACTGTTTTATTTCACAAACCAAGCACTACAGTACCTTTAACACAGTCAACTTCTGCGCTGTAGCTAGATGTTATAGCAACCTGGTTGTACTTTTTTGCCCCGGAAGTAGCTGTAAGGCAGCTTCATAACCCTCGACCTGATCATCAGCCTGGGAGACAGTGGCGGCAAAAAACGCAGATAGCAGTGACAGGCTGGCCACTTGATTAACAGCCAATTTGTGTTCCTGGTCTCATGGTGGTGTTTGCTAGCCAATATAGCAGAATTTGCGCAATCAAGGTTTCTTAATCATTAGCAACAATGGTGCGTGAATGTGAAGTCCAACAGAATGAATTCCCGTTCAACAAACACTTTTCACAGGGTTATGAATATGACCTAGATACAATTACAGATTCCTATGACATTGTGTTATCCAAACAGCTAGGCTTACTTACAGAACTGAGAGTTGTCTTCAGCCTGGGCCTCCTCTTCGAATTTATGTTGGGGACGTTGAAAAAATTTCTAAAACTGTCCGGTTGATGAGTGACTGAAAGTCCATGCCATCTATCATGCACACTGGAGATGACCCAGAGTCATCTACAGACACATCAGCGTTCCCAATGGTATTTAGTAGTAATAAAACCCATTCCCTACAGCATAAACCTCCTTGCTGGGCATTTGCTTGCAGCTCTTGCAAGAACACCAAAAGTCCCCTGAAATTCTTGGCCTCACCTCCGCTGTGACTTTGGTTGGCTGCATCATCTTCAGCCTCTTTCTCTTCTCTCACTCTCTTGTCATTCATTTCTCAGAGATCCTCATCAGTGGATTCTGGTTCAAATTTGTAGCCACTGCCATCAAAATTAAAATTATAGTTTTCATCTGCAGTGAAATCAGCATTGGAATTCATTGCACTACTACTTACTATAGCTGCAGGTAAACAAGCACGGATTGCTACAAGCTAAAGTTTTGTATGGCATGCCAATCCAGAACACTGCATTGGTATCTCTTTTATCTTCTTGTATCTCACTTGCATAGCACAGCAATAATACTTTTAGCACATCAATGAATGGAACAATGAAGATTATGCCAATATAAAAGAACATCAAGTACTGGTAACCATTTTCTGAGAAAATTAAATGTCTCTTTTCTTGTTATTTTCCTATTTGAATTGGAGAGTAGATCTGGTAGGTAGATGTCTGCAGGTAACTTCCACATAATAGCCTTGTGCCAGGAATAAACAGCCTGATAGTACTTTCACAAATAATTTTATTTATTATATTAAAGAAAAAAGGGGCACCAGGACTTCTTGGTTTTTACTGGCATAATTCACTTTGTTTTGCTACACTATGGAAGTGAATGGAGAGATACAAATACAGTTTTCTAGATTAGCAGCCCAGTGGTGTACAGAGCAACTAATGAGGATATTTTGGCACCATGTGGATTCATATCACGTCCAGGTAACTATACAACCCAACACTCTTCCAAAGTTCAATTTTGCTTTAAAATCTTCCAGGAAACAAGAAATTCATGTCACCCACTGGCAGATTTTTTCACTTATATTAGGGAATCTTGTTAAGGGAAAAAAAGCTTTTATTTCTTTATCTAATGGAAAGTCTTGCAATGGATTGAATAATCTTTATTCTGATATAACTTAATGCTTTGCCCAATGCATACTGTGATAGGCTCCAGCACCCCCATGACGGTGAAGTGTTGACTGATTCAGCTCCTCTGAAAATGAAAATCTTTTACAGTCTGTTTAAAGATCCTGTTTCCCACAATACTTCCAGAAAGCATCATCATCATCATCATCACCATTTACCAGCTGACGAAAACTCTGTTTGTACTTTAATTTATAGAAGAGGTGCAAAGTCACGCTTCAGAGCCAGGAGTGTCATCACTCACTGTTTCTAAAGAGATGGACATGTTATCACCTTGGCAAAGGCAACGCAATGAATGCTGCTATCTCTACCCTGAAACTGTTTTCCTCCATTGTAAGAAGTGACATGTTCTACCATCCTTCGGTAATGCTAAGAGGCATGCAGAGTGGCAAACCAATTACCAGGTGACTGACAGGTTCACTGCTGAACATCAAGCTAAGCCAATAAAGCAACTCCTGCATGTTAAGTTTAAGTCTTACTGTGCAATAGAGAGCATGCTTTAGGCTTTGGTAATGCTTGGGATTAATTGCTAAACAGCTGTAATGGCCATCATTAGAATGCATGTGATACTGAAGCCTTGTAATAATTGTTCTCAGTGAAAACAGAACTAAGGGCAACATGTCAAAAATTCTAATTCTGAACGATGATGTAGGAGTAGTAGTACTATTG
Source organism: Neoniphon sammara (assembly GCA_900302535.1). NCBI lineage: Eukaryota > Metazoa > Chordata > Actinopteri > Holocentriformes > Holocentridae > Neoniphon > Neoniphon sammara. The sequence goes on along the minus strand of OMKZ01050678.1, from coordinate 4,163 downwards.
CCTTCAGATAATTTAATTTTCATACAAGTAATAACATGTCTTCATGCATTTGTTTTCACCCGGTTGACAATACACAGGTCTGGGCCTGAAGCATTACAGCACAGGGCTAAAACACCTTGAAAACTTGAACACCACCACAATGATCCGATGCAGAAAAATGCACCACTATAACAGTCCCTACCAATTCACATTAAATTGACAGTCAAACCTTGAACTTGATGTGAAAACTCAGGTGTTCAAATATCTCACACGCAGTGGGAACAATCCTGCACTATTTTTGCTTGTAACTTTGACTATAGCCACCTCATGTTGGACTGTTCATAAATTAATTTATCTCTGACACGGCACTAGTGTCAGATGAGCTGTATAACAATATTATGGTGTCACACTACTGATATGCAGCATGTATGACCGACAAGACTGGAGGACTAAAAGCCAGTCAAGCTGTGTGCTGGACAGATTTACCTGGGGCAGAGCAGCCGGAGCCCAGGCTTGTGCTCATTCACTGGCATAACATATGAGCATCCATGCTGACTTGTTAATTAATGAGCGCTTTGATTAAATTCCAGTGCGTGGAGGACTAACAGTTTGCTTGCTGTGATGCTGCGTGGTCGCCATAATTCACTGAAGGGAAAGAAGGTTGGGGATGGTTGAAATGTGTTTCCAAGCACTCAAGTCACCTTTCCAACAAAAAATGTTAACAATGGTCCCACAAGCGGCAAAATTGCTTTCTGTCAACAATTGTGGCAAAAAGGCGACTCCACTGTTTGGGAAATGTCCTCCAGCCATCCCTGACGAGACGCAGCTGGTACCACACACAGCCACAGTCTTGTTTTGAGTAAAATATGGTGAGCACACAGGGTCATGGTCAACAGTTGGTCCTCCACGCCCAATAATGAACAACTATGAATCAGTTCTCAGGAACAGATTTGACATGTGCCGAGTAAGAAAACAGTCTTTTATGCGAAGTAATTTTTGAATCATGGCAAGATCGATTATCAAGATGCACAATGGCGTAACAACACATCTCTATACTAAGCAGTTGTTTAACACTTGTCTGAGTCACTGGACACACATCATCACAGCTGGCCACAGTGTTTGTGTAACTGACTGATCACATTAATTCACAGCTGTCTCGCTCAAGACAACTCGCATTAATTCTCACCAGTTGCGGTTTCAGGTCGTGGCTAGAATGGCAGCCTCATTGCTTTGAAGGCACACAGAATAACAGGCACTCTGGTGTCCATATTACAGCATGTTCAGGGATGTAGCTGTGCCAGCGGTAGGCCAGCTGCTTGAATGTGACCAAATGTTTGTGACTCAGTGGAGTATGGGGTGAGGATGTGATGTGTGTGTTGACACTCTTGACAATGTCACATTCATCAGATTGGCTTCATGTGAAACTGTGTTAACTCACATGACTTAATCCTGTAACCTCATGGCACCTGTGATGGATGTTATAGCCTAATTATCAGTTATTAATGATAGAGCTGTACCTGTATTCTCTAGTTTTAAATGCATAGCCACACTGCCCTCTTTTGACTCAACATGGTAGTGCATAAGGGTCTATATGGGTCACTTTGTGAAGGTAGTTTTCAGATTTGTCACTACTAAAGGCTATTGCAAAACAAACAAAATATCCACCTTTGGCCGGTAAGGTTGACTAGCACTATATGGATTTTTGTAACTGTTGACTGTAAGTTCATTTATCTTCTGTGCTCATTCTTATTTTTTTAACAGCAGGATTCCTCCATGGGCTTGCATGGCTAAAGCAGCTATTTAACATGTTTATAAGGATAGTATTTCTGTAGTTAGCTACTATAGAGAGTATCATACAAAGGAGGATGGAGAGTATCATACAAACTAACCCACCATCCCCAAATAAGACAACGGCAGGTGTCAACATGTAACATAGACGTGGGGCATGATCCTCTCCTCTTCTACAGATCGTTCTTTAAGAGTTCTTTTTGTGGAACTCTTTTTAAATGTGGTTTTCTGAAGCTTACTTTTATATAATTGCTGGTGGCAGAATTTCTTGGTTGTCAAAAGCAAATGATTATGTTGCTGTTCAGTAAATCATGTGCACTTGTGACACACCTCTCGCAGCCTTGCAGGTTGTCCTGGCCAGGGAGCTGATTGACAATGGAGGGTTGTCAGCTGATGTAGTTCACCGGGTAGTAGTTGAGTTCACCAGGGCCTTCCACACCTTAGATATTGGCCCATGGGCTCACTCTGTATCTCCCTTCCAACAGCTAACATCCACCCTGCATCATCTCCTCTCCAAACAAACAGGAAACTCAAGGGACATTTACATCACCCATTGGTCCCAACCACAATGTTCTCTGTGGGGTGGTACAGGAATAATATTGATGTTCATAACAGGTTCTTGTTTGGTCCTGGTGCAACATTCTGAAAGAGTCACAAATCAAATTTTCAGGGAATGTTCCCATTTGGTCCCTTGGATAACATTCTCATTTGGTCCTTCAGAAACGTACTGAGAATTGCCCGATTTCGTTCCTACATAACATTATAATGACGTTAACAAGACTTTCCTGGGACATTTATTTATTTTTAATAGCCTTGTGTGTATATGCTTACACACACACACACACACACACACACAGCGAGACGCCCAAATCCTACTTCAAATTCTAGGGCACAGGAAATAGTATTATTGCGTTTGTGTTGACAGGAAATGTGTTGACAGAAATGGTGTCACCATTAATGTTGCAGTGGCAGAAACTGATATTATTAACATCATATTGGTCTACTATGTGACATTTAAGATGTTGATTTTTTATCAAAATCATCATTTTGGTCGCAGTTGAAATTGCAACCCTGACAATATGTTAAACCAATCCCAACACTGATATTAGGGGCACTAAAATGATATTTTATATTAACATTTAAAGTTGTCCTGTAGACACTGAAAACAGTGACACTGAATAGGCTGCCAGATGATGGAGTCACTCTCACTATGGCTGTAACCACACTTTAACTTGGACACTGAGCAGGCGTGTTTGTCTCTACACAAGGTAAGATTACCTAATGAATTTGTAAAAAATTTTTAAAGTCCTAGCGATATACAACATAGTACAACTTAATATTCAACATTTTAGCTAAGGATTTATGGGTGTAACAAGTTATTTGGTGCTGTTGTGAGAAAAAAACAGGTTTGTGAATGTTAGCTAACTTAGCTAGCTAACGTTAGCAAGTTCTACAGTTTTACAGTTTTACAGTTACAGACCCAACAAAGCATTGAGGGCTGCCCAAGAAAAAAACGGAACACAAAATAATTTTAAAACCACTCTTTTAGTCTATTCTAAGTAATGTAAAATAAACACAATTTGTAGTTAATGAGGCTAAAACAACACCACCACTATGAGAAACCTTCTACACAAATTCCCTGGTCTTTTCAATTCTCTACATCGGAAATGACACAATCCGGTGTGCAGTCATTTCAGTACATTAGCTTGTGTCACTTGATTGATGTTAGTTCATTCTGTTGTCTCAAAAGTAACTTTGATTTTTGTTCATGGCATACAATGTCAGCCACTTTCAAAATGCAGTCTCACATGAAATCTTCATCACTGAACAGCTTGCAACGACTGGAAATTTTTTGAGCATTCCCACATAGCTAGTTTGTGTTATAGCTTCACTGGGTTTTGCCAGATTTGTGAGAGCTGATGGTTGGGTAGTTAAGCCCTTTTTAAATTGTTCAAGCTTAGATGTGCTCCTCGCCCATGAGCTTGCCATACATTTTATGATTGGTATGATAGTGGCGTGTTATGGTCAACTCCTTGTGCATTGCATGCACCTTCTTGCAGATTAGGCACATCACTTTATCCAACCCATGAGGTACAGTGAATTAAGTGTAGCTCCATCTCTCCTCAAACTTCCTTTTCTCCTCACTAAGGTTTTTTGTGCGATGGGCATGGCTCCTACATCTTGCTAACTGGCTAACATACCTGTGATGATGACACAGTCTGTCTCACAAGTAAGCAGCATCTCATGAGTTGTGTATGACTCGCGAGATGCCACTATATTGCTGCTGTAACATTGATTTAATGTTAAATCAATGGTTGTTAGCTATCTGGTTAGTCAGCTGCCAGAGGAAATGCCTTACCTGTGCTCAGCAAGACCAGCAAGACATCTACATGTGT
>OMKZ01050677.1:0-13777 GCA_900302535.1 Neoniphon sammara | reverse complement strand
GCATGAGTGAGTAAGCTAAAAAGAACCTGGAAAATTTTTCTCATAACAAATAGCTGGTACCGATTCATGACCTAATACACTAAAAAAAAAAAGGTGTTTTACACAATATACACATTTTATTACTTACAAAAAAAAGAGAAGGAAGACGTAGGCCTATTGTTAGCAGGCTGGGCTACAGCAGGGTTAGTACCACCAAATGAAACGTAAAACAACAGAAAAATGACGGAGAGAGAGAAAAGAGAGTTTGTGAATGGAAATCTAGTAGAAAAAAAAAAACAGGCAGTCAGTCTCACTAAGGAAAGCTCATCGTCAGTGCATCTCTTAATCTTGGATGTTCCGAAGTCAAAGTGCCGATTTGGTAACCGTGGAGACCATCCGCTCCTCAATGGAAGAAAAAAAAAAAAAAAAAAAAAAAAAAAAAGGAGCACTTCTCTCTACAAATGTATGTACCACAAATTACGTCACGTGAATTTTTAAAAAGAGAAAGGAAAAGAGAAGAATGAAAGAGAAAGAAAAAAAGCACTTTTGTTGTCACACATCCGTCATGGCACCATTTTTGTGGATATTTTTCTGTTTTCATTTTGAGGTACTTCTTTTAAGAAAAAACAAAGACTAAATATAGGATTTATTTATGTCAGTTTTTTTTCTTTTGTTTTTTTTTTGTTTTTGCTGTGTCGCACAGTAGCACCATTGTTTTAGTTGTAGTTGTTTTTGTTTTTGTTTTTTTTCCGGAAGACAATGCACCATTGGAATTCCACCTCGTCACCACGCAGATGGACTATCCGTCACCGTGACTACCGACCCCTCCTTGTCCCCGACATCCAATCATCTCTGGTGTCCCCGGCAACGGTAGTTCTGCTTGTTGCCGTGCGCTGTTACGTCCTCTTCATGCAGACCACGCAACGGCTGACGCGCGTCCGTAGGTTACCCGCCTTCAGAGTCTCTGACTGGGGCTTCCTGTGAGGGCAGAGGGCAAAGGTTTAGGTGGGTGCAGAATAATATCTTTATTCAACTATATTTATACAACTCCCCGCACATTTTGTTTTCAAAAATGTAATTCAATGCACTTTAACCCTTAAAATTCAACCAATTTGTTTAGATTTTGTGTCAAATTTGTAAAAATGTTGTTTTTAAATGTGTGTAAAATTTTAAATACAGTTGTGTAAATAAAAAAAGTCAAATTAGTTAAAAATTTGCGGCAAATTTGTAAAATCGAATCGAATCAAATCGCAAAAGACACATAAAAAGCAGCAAAATACATATAAAGATAAGAATAAAATAGCTGAAAATGTAGAGATAAAAAATAAACTGATGATTAAAAGCAGTGAAAATATTTAAAAATGAAATAAAATAACTGCATAACAAATGTGGGTTCACACAAAGGTCTTATGGGTCGACAAATTCACAGCCCCATTCACTGTCTATGGAGCAGTGCTAGATTTTATATTCCAGTGATGTCACAAATTCAAGGGTCACTTCTCCCGTTTGTAACATCAGGAAAGAGCAGTGCATGTTCACAACCCCTTTTTCAAATTAGCTGCACCCCCTTTACGATGCACGTGAGCCGACCTGTGACTTTTAAGTTACAGACAGTCTAGCCGCTCTAATATCACCACGTAGCCTCGTATCTCCGTACCTGAACATCTCATTGGGGTCTACTGTGGCCAGCCAGAAGCTGTAGGAGTTGCCGTAGTAGTTGCACGTCCCTCTGCCATGGCACTCTATGAAGGGAGCGCTGCGGAACTCCTCCAGACAGGAGCCAGGGGAGGCCAAGGCCTGGCCGGAGCCCTCCGCTCCCGCACTGGTGTGCTGTAGAGGAGGAACAGGGTTTACAGATGGTACCTCACAAATGAAATGAGAGTCTAGCAAAAACAGCACAGAAGTGACTGTGTGTGTGTGTGTGTGTGTGTGTGTGTGTAATGTCGTACCATCATGAAGGAGTATCCTATCCACAGAGCTTCCCAGTTAGCAGGGCAACTAGGGATCTGGATGGTCTGGCTGTGGACTGCAATCACCATGGCTGGGGCTTCACACACTGCACACCTAGATACACACACACAGACACACACACACACACATTTAAAACTGAATACCGAATGTCTTCCTATGTCAAAGTGTTTTAGAGCTGCATACTCTGGTTCTGAAAGTACATTTGATTTCTTTTTTAAGGCTGAAGAGAGGAGTGGGGGCTGAAAATCAAATACGAATTAGTGATCATTACTATATTAATCATTAATATATTCAAAAACATGGAAAGGGAATCGATGACATCACTCGCAGCACTATATGGGATAAGTAGTTCATGCTCTTTTAAGAAAACACTACAAACCTATTCCTGTATCCTTGCCATTTTTTGTTTTTCATATCCTGAATCTACTCTTGTGAGCTTGGAGCTCATCTCGCAGCTGTTCAAAGCTTAAAACTCTGCACATTTATTCATTCATCCCACTACCCCTTATTCTTCCACCCTCCCTCTATCTGTACCTGCTGATGAAAGGTTTGATGCTCTCTCCGGTGATGGGGGCCATGGACATTGGCATGGGTTCGGGCGTGGACAGCCAGTAGGAGTAGTCGTTACGGGAGGCGAAGTTACAGACATTGTTGATGTTGCAGAACATGAAGGGCATGGTGCTGAACCTGCGCAGACAACTGCCAGCCGTGCCTGTGAGGAAAGAGTGGGAACAACGGGCGTCACAAAGTGCGTTTGACAAAACAGGCTTGTGACGAAGTGCTTTACAGAGTGACGAAAGGCATGAATTCAAGCAAAATTAAAAAGGAGGAAAGAAGAGGCAGGCTTGATTTGAAATTCATTTTCATGTTTCAAAATTCATTGTTTCATGGTAACTTTGTTGAAGAGAAACTTGTTCTAAGTGGGGCTTCCTGTTATAATAAAGGTTAGATGAAATAAATCCTGAGTACCGAGGTCCTGTCCGTGTGCCCGCTCGTTGCCCTGCACGTACAGCAGGGAGTATCCGTCATAGATGGGGTTAGTTCCCTCAGGGCAGAAGGGCACGTCCTGGCCCTGGCTGTGCCGGGTGATGAGGAAGCCATGGGCTGTCGAGGCTGTTCCCGGAAGACCAGGAGGGCCCTGCAGACCGTCTGAACCTGGAGGACCAGGGTAGCCTCGCTGACCTGGGATCAGGGGACAGAGTTATCATGTTAGGACTGGTAAGACACGGGTCAGTGAAGGGGTTTCATGGTCAAAGAGCATGTTTTTAAACTGGAACACCCAGTGTCAGGACCAAGAGGATCCCAAAGACCCCCAATGTCCCTGGTTTAGGTATTTGATTCATATCCTGATTCATAGCATAGAGAGTAGCTATTAGCTGTCACCTTCTGGAATCCTCAATTCTGATTGGTTAATTGTGGCAATATTCCTGAATAATGACCGCCATTATGTATAACTGACCGTTGCTATGGATGGTCACTTCAAGCATGTTTAATGTATCTCTCTGTGCAGAAAGTTTGGTTCATTTACTAACAATAATCAAGCTACTTAACAGAGACACCTGCTGGAGCCAAAATGTCATTACAACATGGATATCACTGAATTTATTTGGGGAACATGAAATGTTTGATTCATAGTTGGAGGCTGAACTATCAGCAGAAAAGTAAAGATAAAACCAGAGGAAAACAAGGTCAATAAGGAACAAGGTAGACTAGACCATGTACCAGGCTAGCTAAAATGTGACTAAAATGTTTAGCCATCTAGGTCTAGTTCTTATGGACACAAACACAATCTGTAGATTCCAGACATTATCCCTTACTTATTTAGCATGTCTTATTTTACTACTGTGTGTAGTAGGCAAAAAAAAGGCAAAAGCATGTAATTCTTGGCAACTTCTGTCTGAAGAAAGCCTTGCTGTTACTTGAATAAGATGAAACTGTCGATCCCCATTGGGAAATGAGAACTGAATTGTGTTGGTCCATGGTTTTAGGTTGCTGTTCTACTCACCAGGCTGTCCAGCGGGTCCAGAGTCTCCTTTCCTGCCGGGTGGGCCGCTGAAGCCAGGAGCACCCTCCTGACCAGCATCCCCAGGGTTGCCAGGCTGACCTGAGAAGAGGGATACAGTTTAACAATGGGAAAACACATTTGTTATCGCACACATTATCATAAATCCACTAAAGGAAACATCATTCTAATATAGTAACGCGCTCAGAACAATGGGTGTGATGCCAGCGTGAGACACTCTTGTCCGTACTCTTCTCATGTTATGGCTCATCACAAGCTACAGGTCCTGTCCTAAAATTCAAAAGCACCAACCTGAGAGTCCCTGCAGCCCGGGAGGTCCTGGTGGCCCCCTGACGCCGGGCAGACCCTGAGGTCCGGGTGGTCCTCGCTCTCCCTTCACCACAATGGGTGTTGGAGGTACACCAGGGTCACCTGGAGGGCCTAAAGATCAAAGGTTACAGAGACAATTCAGAATCAGTTTCTCAATGAGTCAGTTTGAAATGATGCATTTGATTGATGAAAATGTTTTACATACAACTGGACAAGTAAGGTACCATTTTGCATTTTCCATTTTGCACCACCTTAAAAATATTTATTCTGAGGGAGAATCTTAAGGCCATGAATTGCTTTTAACGGAGAATTTAAAAGTGCGGTAATCAAAATGACCGAGTGACAATTTAAGCGAGGACCATTTAAAAAAAGGTTCTCATATAATAAGCTTATGCTTGCTTATTCCACATTTTTGTCAGTTGAGGCTTAAAGGTCCTCATTTTCACAATTTAAAAAATTTTAAAAAATTGAATTCCATTCATTGTATTCTGCAGGAGACAGTGTTGTAGTGTATTGGATATATTGCAGTTACACTGTAGCTCAACTGATGGCACTAATACTACCAGGGTTAGGGCTTTAATTCCCTGTGTAGCTCAGTGGCTGAAGAATGTCATTTATAGAGTTAGGGGTCTCATTTTCCATTGGTGCCTCCCATGTTTAAACTGTATGTACATAATCTAGTTAAAAGCTGAAAAAACTGGCAAGCTATATGTTATGATGCTTCACAAGCCAGGAAACATGCCTTAGTGACCTACGAATATAAACTTCTATAATGTAAGTCACTCCTGTAACAGCAACACCTTAATACCTAAAATGTGAAGGGAAAGGTAAGTGTTCACCCACCAATAGGTCCGACATCTCCAGGGTCTCCAGGAAGGCCAGAGGCACCCGGGACTCCAGGGTCTCCCTTGGGTCCTGACAAAAAACAGGTTTTGTGTCATGTCTCTGTCTGTCTTTCCAATGAAAATACATTTTTAGATGGGAAATATAACTAGAAAATGCCATCACTCCAGACTAACCAGGGAATCCGGGTACGCCAGGCAGGCCGATGTCTCCTTTCAGTCCAGGGGCACCAGGAAGACCAGAAGGACCCTGGTCACATGACACAGGATAAGTCAGAGGTTAGGAGAGGTAAATCATAGCCCGCACAATGACACCAACACAGGATATCGTTTAATTCAGTTAAATCCCTGTTTGAACTGAACTTTACAGTAAAAACTTTTTGATACTGGTTTGCTAAGAGGCTTTAATCTGGGACAAATCGGCCTTTCTGGGTGCTTGATCAGTTCAAGAAATGCTCAATATATATTTCATATCAAACCAATTTACCATAAGAATTTCTTGCCCCTGGTTTTCATTGAGGCTTAAAGTGGACTACTTCTCAGGGGACCCCAATTTTGAGAGTTTATCTAGCACAAATTAGCTATTTTTGTGCTTCATCCATTGATTTAGATTTCTCTTACCGGGAAACCAGAAGGGCCACTCTCTCCCTTCTGTCCAGGGTAGCCAGGCTGGCCGGGAGCACCGGGAATACCCTTATCTCCCTTGACACCACCACTACCTGGGGGTCCACGGGGACCCTCTGGGCCAGGTGGACCTTCACATGCAGAAGAAAAAGGTCAGAGACAGCGAAATAGTGCTCCAACTATGGGGTTCTGCATGCAACTTTCCATTCATTTTCCTTTTGCTCAATCTTCTTGCCAGGCTTGAGGTCGATTTGATTTCAGTTCAGTCAATTGAAGCAGTGGATTTTCCTCAAAAATGGTTAGGGTTAGGGGAAATATTCCTCTATGAAAAAGGTTCTCATATCATCTATTACGAATTTAGGTATAATGAACACCTTTATGTTATTTGGTGAATATCATTTCAAATAAATGACACTTCATATTTTGAATTGAATGAATGAAAAGTGGATCGACCCCTATCCTGCTCCTTAGTGATTGAGAACAGACAGAAACAAATAAAATACAATACAAAACAAATACAACAGCACATCATCCTCAGAATTTATATTCCTTCTTCCTGTACAAAATCACCTGCACTCAAAAGCACAACAGGAATCTGCACTATATCTTGTAAAAGTACCATTGTACACATTACAACACACAAGGATATACCTCAATAATAAAGATGTTTAGAGATCTAGTCCACTTATAACAGTAAGGTACGATTAACCTTTTCATGAACATATTTATACATGTAAATGAGAATTGGTGAGCAGGAATTGAAGAGTTTCATTCCTAAATGTGACATCCACCTCCTCTGGAAAAAGACCATCTTGACATAAATTAAAACTTGCTAGCTATATATATACAAAAGTTACTGTAATGACTGTACAATCAGTTAACTTTGCAGAATGGAGTTTTAGTTAAATATTTCTCATTGGTTGATTTAAACCTCAGTGGGTGGAGCCAAAGACCCATAGTTTTCTTTTTCCATCTAAATGAATCCCATTGTAAAAGGCAAGAGCTCTACCAACTTTAAAAAAATAAAAAAATAAAAAAATTAAAAAAAAGATCACATAATCTAGCCATGCACGTAGCTAGTTAGCCTAGCCTAGCTTCCAAATTCCAACTAGCCATGCTAGTCTATTATCTGTCTATTATTATCTATGTAAGCTACTTAGCAAGCCTGCTGCCAACATCAAAAATGGCCATGGCCATGAATGATGGAAAAAGAAGTCACCGCCTTTTTTGATTTTTTAAAATTCATATTTTAACTATGGTTCCTTCTTTGCCATTCATGTTTGCTAGTTTGCTAGTTTGCTAGCTTGCGCTCCATAAAACTGTGGGTCTTTATCTCTGCACTATGTGGTTTAACTCAATTAATATAAGCTTATTTCTTTCTCTGATCTGCACAACTGCATATTTTATTCCAAAATGATAAGATAACATTTTGAAATGAAACCCTTCATGTAGAGATAACACCATAGTGACACAACAGGGGTATTTGAGTACATATGTCTATGTTTTCTGTTAAGCGTTGAAGTATTGCAATACTGAGCTGTCCTGACTGAGATGCACGGGCTGTCCTGTGGGGGTAAAAAGTGAGACAAAAGAGAATCGTTGGCATTAGGTTGGCTGATTTTCTTCTCCATTGTATGTAGCTGAAATCAAGAGACCAGGGTTGGGAGAAATTCATTTTTGATGCAGTAAAGTCAGTAAGTGGATTTGGAGTCTCTGAAATTCAATAATTGAAACTCTTTAGCCATTAAGAGGTTCTCACATCCAACTATTAAGACATGATTCAGAATATCCTTCCTGTGGATTTAAGTCTCAGTTCATGTTTTGAACTGAGAGTTCAAAGTGAACTAACCCCAACCTGGTATGAGACACATTTAAACACAGTTTAAATGTCACCTTTCATTTTGTCTGTATATTTCCACAAATCCCATTGAAGAGCATGTTTCACAACACAAGGCAACATATCAAAACCATCAAACCACTGGGGTCTAACCTGGAGGACCTAGGGTTCCCAAAATTCCCGGGTATAGTGGGGCCAGGTTGACAGCACAGGGCAAAAAACAGAGGAGGAGGTTTAGACAGAAGCAAGAGTTAGCACAGCAACACAGTCACACTAAATGAAGACAGTGGTACTGTCTTTAGGGGGCTGTAACCTGACAGGCTACTGGAAAAACACGGCAAGGAAATAAATCTTCAATTTCAAAACTTCCACGGCATAGTCCAATTTTTTCGTAGTTTCTTAATTTGATTGGTATTTAGAACATGTGTTTCCCACTAGGGCTGCCCATGATTAAATTAAATGATGATTAAATAACACATAATACAGTAAAGAACTTCGTATAAAAACATCCATCAAACGGCGTTATGCTGATTTATTTGATATAAATTCAATATTAACGAGCTGGTGTGTTAGCATGGATGTATACTGTGTTTAACTGGCCATGAACATTTAAAATAATGAGCAGTTCTTAATCTTATTAAGATTAAATATATAATAGGCTAAAGTATATCAGTCATATTAGAACATTAAGCTATGTTTTGAATTATAACTTGTTCTAAAACACTGTACCAAAAAGTACAACCAACAACATTTCAGTAAATCCAACATAATTAGAATTAAATGACAAATACTAAAGTCATTTCATGTTTCTGGTGAGTTAGTTATGTGGAGTGTTATTTGTGTACAAACTGTTTTACACCACATTCTGATTATTAAAATAGTATTTCAAAGTACTTAAGTGTGATCTTACTAACATGCTCATTGTGCCAGATAATTGTGCCAATCTTATGATTTCATGTGCGTTATTTCTCATGAAGGAAAAAAAAACAACAAAAAGGTGCTTACTTTTTAAAGGTGCATTATACTACCGAAAGTGTGCATGGAAAGTGAGACAGGAAAGTGGTTAGAGAGAGATGCAAGGTTAGAGATTACAGGCATAAAAGGCAGTGATTTCCCAACAGTTAAAGTCATGTGAAATTATTTCACAGTAGATCACAGATGAAAACGTCGAGCTCAGAGGTGGAACCAGAGAAGTCAGTCCATGTTACAGAAGTGGGCTCTACAAAAACAGCTGTAAGAAGTGTGCAGTGGTAGTAGCCTGGACACCGTTGATCTGACCTGAGGGACCTGCAGTGGCCGGACGCACGGGTCATCATGTGAAGGGGCGGGGCCACACCGTAGTGGGTGGGGCCAAGCCACAGGAACCAGGAAGCCAAATGTCATAGAATAATTTTGTTACCCCGTCCCCCAAAAAACACTCAAGGGGAGTGTTTTGCTAGCCTTGCACAGCGCTGGTTTGTGGTCACTGCTGACATTTCATTTAAAAAAAATTACACATAAGTGCATACATGTTCAAAATATTAAAATAAATGACAAAATTGTGGATGTGGAAGAGTGGGTTTGTGTTTTCTTTTCTTTTTTTTCCATGACGAATTTACCATAACTTTTGTCCACCTGACTGATTGCTTGAAATTTTAATTTTTTACACATATTGATGCAGCATGAGGTCATCATTAAAGGTGCACTGTTTTCCAGGAAGTAAAAGTAATGTGGGTGATTTCATTGGGACTTTAAGCATTTGAAATGGGAGATGCCCACTTGTTAGCCCCAATAACGTACCCACAATCCTTTCTTCTGAACAGCCATGCGACATTTCTACATATGTGCTCAGACAGGATGCTTACGTCAGATCTTGTGTGTGGCTAAATAACAGACAAATAGTGTGTTAACTGGCTAAGAGGGGGCAGTCCTATTAATTCCCCCCAGTGTCATCAGTCCTGAAATATTATGTCACTGTTGTCCACTTGTTCCAGCACTGTGCTAGGCTTGGCTCTCCAGATATGTGTATGTTTTTGTGTGTGTGTGTGTGTGTGTGTGTGTGTGTGTGTGTGTGTGCACTGGGACAGACAGTGTCCATGCAGGTGACTTGATCAGTGGAACATGAAACAAACTCAAGACAGCACAGCCAGATACAAACCCACAACAATCTCAACTACATTCACTGTTGTATACAGTGATAGCAGCTAGCTATTAAAAATTAGTATCATCTTTTAATCAGTCGTCAAAACAAACTTTGATGAATAGCAGGGCTCCTGTGGCTCATGGAATTAATAGAGTTTTTGATAGTATTTTTGTCAGTTTTGTCAATTTAAAAAATCAGTATGTGTTTATTCACTTAACATAGTATTTATTTCCCAAAGTGTTCATGCTGTATTCACTTCCCCTGCAGAATAAAACAGAACAATACATTTTGATTAACTGTGGTCAAGGAAAAAAATGCCATGTTCCACTTATATAGGTCGTGGAAATTCTACATTTTAGCCATGGGAAGTCGTGGAAAAAGTCTGAAATATGCCAGATTTAGCCATACAGGCTAATTTTCATCTGTTGTCCCTTTTGAAACATAGTCTCTGTGCTTTTCTGGATCAATTCTGAAACAGTCCACTATCACAATCATCACCCCACCAAAACAACTAACTAAATAAATAAATAAACAAATGATTCAATCTGGTATTTATTCATCTTGACCTCTTTTAAAACACAGTTGAGACTTTTAGGTTTGTCTCTGGCTTGACTGTTTCACACCAGCGTTGCCTCAAAATGTTCCTACAAGACGACACACACCGGTTAAACTGACCACAAGAGGAGACGAACACACACACACTTTTACACACACACACACACACACACTTCAGGGCTGTGGAGAGATGGATAGATTATGGCCTCCCCCATTATGGGACCAGGAGAGGAGGGTAAGGGGGTGAGGAGACACAAGGATGCGTGGATAGGTGGGTGAAAGGGAGAAAAAAAAAGAATGAAATATGATGGTGAAGACACAGACAATCAAGTGCTAGGAACCCATGCTCTTTGGGGGTGTGGTGAACCGCCCCCCGCCCCCCCGTGGTGAGAAACAGTGACTGGTGCGTGAGGAGCACCCCAGCATTTCCTGGTGAGGGTGGACAGTGAAGTTTGGCTGCACAATCTGTTCGTCCCGGCTGGCGTGCTCAGTGCACTCGACAGTGATTGGACAGGGTGCGTTTGTGCTCAGTGACGTGGCTCTTACACCAGAGGCGATTGGTGCGACAACGTCCCATGCAAATCAATGAATGTCAACATGAAAGCATTCAGACACAAAGTGCAGGTGGCGTATGCTGCCGTTTTGCTGTCTGGTTTTCGCTGGCCTCTGATTATGTGAAAATTAGATATTGTGAAGTATATTCATAAATATTTATAAGTTAGCTTTTTGCACTGTAACTGAAAAACTGTTTAATTCTGTATTGAGTAATAATTTAAAGTGATGAAAATAACCAAATTCTACAAGTTCATGTTTGTTTTATGCTACTTGGAGAACCAGATGGGTGGAGTTTAATGCATTAGGACCATTCAGAAAATGTCGGGAAAGTTGTCAAAATAAACTTTATTTAATTTCCTGTGATTGTCGTCCCTTTCTCAAATTAACAGGAATGTCCTATGTAATAAACCCCACCCATCTGTTCCTCAATGCATAATAAACAAACACTAAGGATTACTTTATGCCACTGTTTGACCCGGGTTAGACTGGATCCATCAGAAAACCAGGCAGCAACTTCAGGCAGTGTACGGGTGATGACACCTCAATACTGAAATCACCTACCTCCTCTTCCAGGTGGTCCTGGGGGTCCTTGGCTTCCTTTTGGGCCCTGGAGGGCCGCTCCTGAGGGGCCAGGGGATCCGATGCTGCCTGGGGGTCCGGGGAGGCCGGGGAAGCCAGCCTCTCCCTTCGGGCCTGGGAAACCTGGACTGCCAGGCTGGCCGGGAAGACCTGGGTCTCCCTTGGAACCTTGAGGGATATGAAAGAAAGTCATAGTTACAACCAAGCAGAGAAAATACTTCCTTTATAATTACTTCAAACAAAATTAAACAGTCCTTCTGAGCTTTGTTCAAAAATGACTAGTCTAAAAAAAAAAAAGGGACTTTAAGAAGAATGATACTACGAAAAGTGGAACAATTTCAGAGTTTTGGACAGGAATCCTAATCATAATCATAGCTGTGGAAAACAATCTATTGCAAAGCATCGTGATACAAACCATACTGTGACATATGTATCTTAATACATATTGTATTGTGTGTGTGTGTGTGTGTGTGTGTGTGTGTGTGTGCATGTAATGGTTGGCAACTCGCCTGGCAATCCTGGAAGACCGGGGGAACCAGGACCTCCGAAACCAGGCAGACCTGTAGAAGGATTGAATCAAGGTTCAATTGCATAGGTTATGTAGCCGTAATCAGTACAGTAAGCATCTGCTTGCTAAAGTCTCAATGAAACTGATCAAATCCAGAGCAATGTTGTCTTATTTGGCAGAATGAGTGCGGCACTGATGCTGCAAAAGTTGGGATTTTAATTCCCTGACTGGAGCTGCCAATAATGCATTCATGAAAATACATGGTGTTTGGATGAAAACATCCACCAAATTTATTATATAAATGAGTATGTTTTTCACCATGTGACTCCTCAGTTTACCCATGAATCCCCAGTATGTGGGTCTCATTGTGCCGTTTTTAAACTGTTACCAGACCTACAGTATGTTCCTGGGTTACAGGAACTAAAATTTTAACAAAGAACCCTTTCTGGTTGACCAGTCGCTCACCTGGCTCTCCTTTGACTCCAGCCGGTCCGGGGATCCCGTCGCGACCTGCTTGTCCCTTGTCTCCGGGCAGGCCTGGTGCTCCGGGACGGCCGGGCTCTCCTGGTCTACCAGGACCTCCGCTGGCACCTGGGGCACCGGGACTACCATCCAAACCCTTAGGACCGGGGATACCGGGAGAACCTAACATGACGGAAGACAGAGAAGATGAGCGTACGGTCACAAACCTGGTCACGCTTTTGAGGAAACACAAAGCCAGTGCTGCAAAGAGAGGCTGCTGGTTTACATGAGCTCTAAATTTGTCTTTTTCTCCACATATTCACTATAGTTAGATAGACGTACCCTGGAATCCTGGGAGGCCGGGGTCGCCCTTGGCACCTGGTCCTCCGGGTAAACCTGGGAGTCCAGGTGCTCCTGGACCTCCCTTCTGTCCTGGACCTCCTGGGAAGCCCGGTTGGCCTGGCTCACCCTAGGAGAGAGAAGAGAGAGGAGAAGAGGGAATAAGGAGGAGCATTGGGTGGTTTTGTATTGAGGTTTTGTGGTTGCGTCACAAATCTCCCATCAACCATGATTGGCTCCATCATGGATGTCCAGTGGAGAATATATATACATATGAAATTGGGCTAGATAACTGCAGAAGATTGACAAGAGTCATCTCAGTCAACCGGAACAAACTGTTAGCTAGCTAACTAGCCAACAGGCTCATTAAGCAAAGCAACAAAATTAATTTAACATTAACTGACTACTAGCCAGGACTAATGCTCAGTTTCACCTCTAGTGTGCAAGTCAGGGGTTTTTAGAAGAGGGACAGATGTAAAATTTGTTTTACATTTCAATGAAAATGGAATTTCTGCTTGGGAACTGTCCCTATCTGATGCATATTTGGGGCTGAAAAACGTCTCTGCATGGGTGTTGTGTACCTGCCCAAGAACCTCAACCTAGTGTTAAGTCTGCTGTGATTGGTTGGTCGCAGATAGATATCGGTATATTCGAATTCAGTGGCACACATCACCAACGTATGAAAGCTTCAATTTCACCACACTGTGTTGTTGATATTCATGCTTTACATTACGTTTGACTATAAAATGTATTAAAGTAGTCTGCTGATAATACTGGAGACAAGATATTGAATGATGGATTTTCAGGTGACTGACTTTACCAAAATGGACATAAAATGGTCTGTAATAGAATTCTTCCTTTCTAAAAGAAGATTAAAAGAATGCCGTAACATTTTAAATATTCGTCTAGTTTCTCTTAGTTTCATACGTCTCTTCACATTTGAGATGTTGTATTCCTATGTCAGTTGTCCTCCATCTGAAAGAGAAGCGCTGTTTGCTCCAGTCTGTTTTGACGCACCTTGGGTCCGGGTAATCCTGGTGCTCCCACTCCTGCAGAGCCCGGTTCACCTTTG